>JAODPA010068906.1:0-10043 GCA_025585075.1 Nepenthes mirabilis | reverse complement strand
AAATAAATCTCTCTAATATTTTTAAAATATATGCATCACTTCTCTCGGTATGGAAGAGACTCAACCCTGTTGAGTAAGGATCTTACCGTCAATCTGAAACCACAAACTAAGTGGTTGTGCAGTCCTTCTCTGGCACCTTTATAAGCATGTATGAATGGTAGTTGAAATTTGATAGCTTCACCAACTCTTTTAGAGTGGGAGGAATTTAGGTTTAATGATGGTAGATTTTGTTAACTGCAATAGAACTCCACACAGTTTGGATTTAGCTGCTGGAGTGTCCCTCTAGAAATCGAAACATACCCTAAATTCAGACGTTTGACCTAATGAATAAAAGTGCTGAACCTCTCTATTCTCGATAAATGTAATTTGCTCATTTAAAATAGTGTCAATTTTATTTTTGCGTACCGATAGAGTTGATAATTGTGTTGGAATGGATAAAGTTCCAATATTCGGTGTATCTAGGGAAACTATAAATGGGTCATCTACTGGGTTGAAATTACCCTTGTAAGCAATTGGTTTATCATGTCCAAAATGGTTAGATAAGCCACCTGTATGAACCTTCTAGACTATGAAATATCAAATAGATATCCTAGGGATACAAAATGTATTGACTCAAGACAAATATCCATCTTGAATGTGAAAATCATTTGTGGTGTCCAGTTGTCTGTTTTGTAAAGCTAAAAAGATCTTACAAAAATCACGACAAGACTCGTAAATCCAATTACCTTAACTAGAATGATAGATAACAAGGATACTTGACAGTTCAACATATCTACTATTTGATTGTTGACTCTTTTTTTATATTTTAAGAGGAAATAATAAGTTTTTAAATATTCAACCTAACGACCATATCATTGATTCAATTTTTTTTGAGTGCCAAAAATAAAAAAATCGAAAAACCTAATGGTCAGAATAAAGGATAAATTTCTGAGATAATAAATAATAACAATACAACTGCATACAACTCCTTATTTAAAGTAGAGTACCATTATTTGGCATTATTTAACTTTTCACTAAAGTAGGCAACATGATGATATTTTGGCTAAGAACTCTCCCTATTTTTATACCTAATACATCACATTTTACCTCAAGCACCTTAGAGAAGTCAAGGAACTACATGACAGGTGCTGCCACCATCCTGTTTTTATATTCTTAAAGGCTGTGGTAGTATCAATAGACCAATTGAATTCACTTTTTTCATGCATTCAGTGAGAGGAGTTATGATCATGTTGAACCTCTTAATGAATTAATGATAAAAAGTAGTTAAACTGTGAAAACTTTGAATATCGTCAGTGGATTTGGGTTTAGACTAATTTATGATTGTTTAGATCTTTCTAGGGTTAGCAGAGACTTCTTCAAAGGAAACTATGAAGCTTCAAAAGGCAACCTTATCTGAAAAGAAGGAGTACTTCTTAAGATTGATAAACAAATTCTTCTTCCTAATGGTAATGCAAACCTATGTAAGATGGTCTAAGTGTTGTTTCTTGGTTTTATTATAAATACGGATATTACCAAAATAAACCACTAAGAACTATCCTATAAAATGCTGTAGAGCTTGGGTCATGATCTTTATAAAGTTATTGGGTGTATTAGATAGCCCAAAAGATGTAACCAACTACTCGTAAAGATCATCCTTTGTCTTGAAAGCTGTCTTCTACTCATCCTCTAAGCAAATCTTAATATGATAATAATCATTCTTTAAATCGATCTTAGAGAAGATTATGGCGCTAACCATCATATCTAACATATTATCAAACCTAAGGATGAAAAACAGTACTCCATGTTGGGAAATATGGCGAAGACTTTCCCACTCAAATAACGCAGTAAGGAATATGAATGAAGAACAATGAATACAAGAATTTTTACGTGGAAAACCTTTATCAATTAAGGGAAAAACCACAGGACAATCTGTCCACTGAAACGTATTTCACTATGTGAGAGATTTGAGAACAAATTTTTCCCGTTACACAGTAGAGATCTAAAGAAAAATTGAAGAACAGAGTAACAGCAATACATACACACGGTTGCTTACAGTTTCTCTTCCCTTCACCGTTTTTTTCTCCCTTTCTCTTGCACTAAGTCTCTTTCGAAAGAAAATCTCACACCCACGTACCGCAAGTTACAATACTTGCTTTTAATATCAAAAACTGCACACAGAGAGATTTGGGGCAATCTTCCATCCAGAAAAGGATCGGATCAGTCCTTTCCAACAATATGAATATACCCTGTCAAAAACGGTTCCAGCATAACCGTCTGAGAGCACGTATCTCCAGAAAATCTGCTGAGTTGGCGTTGTATTGGATTTCCTAGCAGACAGCCAACCATTGGACGTTCGCGTTTTCTACAAGACCGGTCAACACCGTTGTTGACAGTCCATCCGGTCAACTCCATTGACCGTCCATCCGGTTAACTATGTTGACCGGAGTTTCTTTCCTGAATAAAACAGCACATTCGTGCTCCGTCTAAGTTCTTCGATCACAAGAACTTCTTCATAGGAGTGATCCCCAACAAACTTTCCCTCACGACCGTGAGGAAGTTGGATCTATTAGCTTGGCTATCTTGCAGCATGCTTCATTCTTCCCTCTTGGTAGAATCTTAGTCATCATATTTGCCCCGTTATCTTCAGTACTGATCTTCTCCAGTGATAATAGACCAGCTTCAAGCACGTCCCTTACCCAATGGTACTGAACATCAATATGCTTAGATCTCGAGTGGAACGAAGAGTTTTTGCAGAGATGTATTGCACTCTGACTGTCACAGAATACACTGTACTTCTCCTATTGACGACCCAACTCTTGAACAAATTTCTTCATCCACAGCATCTCCTTGCATGTCTCAGTGACTGCAATATATTCGGCTTCAGTGATCGATAGGGCCACGCACTTCTGTAACTTGGATTGCCAAGAGACTGCTTCTCCTGCAAATTTTACCAAGTAACCTGAAGTAGATTTTCGGGAGTCTAAGTCGCCGGCCATGTCAGCATCCGAATAGCCCACTAACTGAGGCTTGTCACTTCCAAGGCATAGGCACCTTTTGGAAGTTCCCCGAATGTATCTCATAATCCACTTAACTGTGGACTAATGCTCCTTCCCCGGATTGGACAGAAACCGGCTGACTGTCCTAATAACATGAGCTATGTCAGGTCTAGTACACATCAAGGCATACATCAGGCTTCCCACAGTAGAGGAATAGGGCACGCCTTTCATGTATCTCTTCTCGTCATCCGAGGACGAACATTGACGAGTGCTCAACTTGTAATGATTCGCCAAGGGTGTGTTCACAGGCTTCGACTTGTCCATGTTGAATCATTGGAGCACTTTCTCAATGTTGCTTTCTTGAGACAGCCACAATTTTCTAGCCTTCCGATCGCGTATAATTTTGACTCCCAGAATTTGTTTCGCCAATCCAAGGTCCTTCATAGTAAATGACTGCCCAAGTTGCTCTTTCTGTTCCTTTATTCGAGCATCATTTCGTCCAACTATCAACATGTCATCCACATATAGGAGAAGAATGACAAAATCATCATCAGAAAATCTCTGCACAAATACGCAGTGGTCACGAGTAGTCCGCCGGTATCCTTGGCCGGCCATAACAGACTTGAACTTATTGTACCACTGTCGAGGAGCTTGCTTCAAGCCATACAGACTTTTCCTCAAATGGCAGACAAGTTTCTTTCTTTTAGTCTTAAACCCTTCCGCCTGTTCCATGTAAATCTCCTCCTCAAACTCTCCATGAAGAAATGCAGTCTGGACATCCCTCTGCTCTACCTCAATGTCCTGAGCGGCAGCCAGACCCAATACTACACGTATGGAAGACATCTTCACTACCGGAGCAAATATCTCATCAAAATCAATTCCCTTTCGTTGTCCGAAACCTTTCACCACCAGTCGTGCCTTGTACCTTGGCTCCTTGGTGTTTTCGTCCATTTTCAACCGAAAGACCCATTTATTCTTCAAGACCTTCTTCCCCTTAGGAAGTTTAATAAGGTCAAAAGTATGGTTCTCATGAAGAGAACTCATCTCATCCTTCATGGCCTCCAACCATTTCTCCTTACTTTTGCCGTTCACAGCCTCTTTATAGTCTTCAGGCTCTCCGGCATCAGTAAGCATAACATATTCATTGCGGGGCAGACGAACGGACGGTCGTCTGTCCCGAGAGATCGTCTAACAGTAACTTTTTCGGCCGGTTGAGAGATGACTTCATCCTGATCATCATCAGGTACCATGACCTCCTCTCTAGTAGCCTCAACTGCCTCAGGACCACAGTTATCGCCTTCCAATGATACAGGACGGACATCTTCGATATTAACTTTATCCGTCTGTTCATCATTACAATTTGCGTTCCTACCAATATCTTCAATCGTCTCATTCTCAGCAAAGGTTACATCTCTTGACCGGACAAGTTTTCTGGCAATAGGATCATAAAATCTGTAGTCCAACTCATCTTCTCCATAATCCAGAAAGACACACTGCATCGTCTTTGGCTCCAGTTTTGTCCTTTCGTCTCTTGGGATGTGTACGAATGCTTTACATCTGAACATCCGCAAATAATCATAGGACGGCTCCATGCCCGTCCATATCTTCTCCGCCACTTCACCCATCAGAGGCTTATTGGGAGACCTGTTGATAATGTAGGCCGCCATCTGGAGTGCTTCTGCCCAGAACGAAGCATAAAGCTTTGCTTCGCAGAGCATGCAGCGTACTCTCTCCAAGAGCGTATGATTCATCCGTTCTGCTACACCATTCAACTGTGGTGTCCATTGGTGCCTAATACCACGTGATTGGCAGTAGGCATTGAAAGGTCCTAAGTATTCACCGCTGTTGTCACTTCGGACGGCCTTCATTTTCTTCCCCGTCTGATACTCCACAAGAGTATGGAACTGCTCAAAAGTACCAAGAACCTGATCCTTGGTCTTCAGTGGATAAACTCACAATCTTCTAGAACAGTCGTCAATGAAAGAAACAAAATATTGGGTTCCACCAAAAGACTTTTCTTTGAATGGTCCACACACATCTATGTGGATGAGATCAAGTAATCCGATTTTTGGGGTTGAAGAAACTCCATTGAAAGAAACTCTCCTCTGTTTCCCGGCCAAGCAATGGGGACACATCTTCATCCCGTCCTCCTTTGTCCCGGTGATTAGGCCCTTCCTAGCTAAGTGAGACAGTCCCTGTTCACTCATGTGGCCCAGCCTCCTGTGCCACAAATCCTCTGTCTCCTTACAAATTACAGCGTTCACATCTCCGGCCATGGCACAGACCTTCATCACATACAGGCCGGAGTACTTTTTCCCTCTCGCTTCAACAAGAGACCATCTGATCAGCTTTCACTCACCTTCACAGAAAGTGTTGCAGTAACCTTCATCATCCAGCTGACTGGCTAAGATGACATTCAATCAGATATCAGGAACATGGTGCACATCCTTTAACAGTAGCTTCGTTCTATTATTTGTGACCAGAATGATATCCCCTCTTCCTACAACCGGAGATGTTCCTTTATTGTCCATTCTAATTACTCTAAAATCTCCAGTAGTATAGGATGTAAATAATCCCTTTCTGGACGTGACATGTAGGGTAGCGCCATAATCAATTACCCAGCCAGATTCCATATTTGTTAAGTTTGCCACTTCTCCTTGACATGTCAACAGGAGATCCCCACTTGTGACTACTGAGACGGAGGACGTTTCCTCCCCGTGTCCTTTGTCACCTTTCTCCTTCTTTGCATTCTCCCGCTTCCATTTGAAGTAATGCTTCTTAATGTGGCCCTTCTTGCCACAGTGATGACACTCCATGTTTTGGTATCTGGACCGAGATTTGCTGCGACTTTTTTCTCCTGATTTCTGGTGGCGACCTCTACTTATTCCTCTGGATTCGGTCACTAGCACCTCAGAATGAAAGGATGATGAGGTCCCTTGTGACCATCTTGACTCGTTTATGAGTAGAGAGGCAATGGCCTCGTCCAACATTAAAGTATCATTGTCGAACAGTAAGGTTGTGACGATATGATCATAGGTGGCCGGCAGAGAGGCCAGTAGAACCAACACCTTGTCCTCCTCATTGATTTCTTCATCAAGAGCAGACATCTGCGTCAATATCTGATTAAATTCGTCCAAGTGTTTCTCAAAACTCCCTCCTTCTGATAACCGTAAGCCATAAAACTGCTTCTTTACGTGCAGTCTTGTTGTCAGAGATTTGGATTTGTAACGACTCTCCAACTTCTCCCAGACCTATGCCGGATCAGTTAGGCCAAAAACTTCTTGGAGAGTGTTGTCCGCCAGGCACAGCTTGATGGTGCAGTTTGCAATATCTCTCTTATCTTGCCATTTATCGTCGGTCAGATTTTCAGGCTTTTCTTCCTTCTTCTTCAACGCCTTCACTGTCCCTTCTCTCGTTAGAATGTTTTTCACCCTCTCTTGCCAGAGAATAAAGTTGCCCTGCCCGTTGAACTGCTCAATGCTGAACGACAGATTTTTTGATGACGAGGATGCCATTAAAAATAGAGTATGGAACCTGTCTCTGATACCACTTGTTGGGAAATATGGCGACGATTTTCCCACTCAAATAACACAGTGAGGAATATGAATGAAGAAGAACAATGAACACAAGAATTTTTACGTGAAAAACCCTTATCAATCAAGGGAAAAACCACGAGACAATCCGTCCACTGAAACGTATTTTACTATGTGAGAGATTTGGGAATAAATTTCTCCCGTTACACAGTAGAGATCTAAAGAAAAATTGAAGAACAGAGCAACAGCAACACATACACACGGTTGCTTACAGTTTCTCTTCCCTTCACCGTTTTTTTCTCCCTCTCTCTTGCACTAAGTCTCTTTTGAAAGAAAATCTCACACCCACGTACCGCAAGTTACAATACTTGCTTTTAATATCAAAAACTGCACACAGAGAGATTTGGGGCAATCTTCCATCCAGAAAAGGACCGGATCAGTCCTTTCCAACAATATGAATATACCTTGTCAAAAACGGCTCCAGTATAACCATCTGAGATCATGTATCTCCAGAAAATTTGCTGAGTTGGAGTTGTACTGGATTCCCTAGCAGACGGCTAACCGTTGGATGACCGCGTTTTCCACGAGACCTGTAGAGTCCTACATCGGATGGGGAGGTGAACGAAGCATGCCTTATTATAAGGGTGTGGATACCTTCTCCTTGACGACGCGTTTTGGTGGTCAGTGGTGGCACGGCGCAGGTGTCGGTGTCCCGGGTCGTGACAGTATGGTATCAGAGCCGGAATCCGGTTCGGTGTGCCAGCGGGGACGCTGGGTCCCCAAGGGGGGTGGACTGTAGAGTCCCACATCGGATGGGAAGGTGAACGAAGCATGCCTTATTATAAGGGTGTGGATACCTTCTCCTTGACGACGCGTTTTGGGGGCGGTGGATTCCGTCTGCCAGGAACAAAACCGTGCGGGCTGCGTGTTGGCCTGGGACGCCGTAAGTTCCCCCAGCCCAGAGCGGACAATATCGTCATGCGGATGCGCCGGGGACGTTACAAGACCAGTCAACACCCTTGTTAACCGTCTAAAATTTGCCCTTCTGGAATCTCTCAGTGAATCTGGTTTACTTAACCGCCATACCGGTCAACATTGTTTGCCGGTAATGTTGACCATCAATCCGGTCAACTCCATTGACCATCCATCCGGTCAACTATGTTGACCGGAGTTTCTTTCCTGAATAAAACAGCACATTCGTGCTCCGCTCAAGTTCTTCGATCACAGGAACTTCTTCACGGGAGTGATCCCCAACACTCCACAGCGATTTTCTTGATGGCTTTATTATCTACACACATTTGCCACGATTTATCTTTATTAGGTGTTAAGAGAGTAGGCATTATGCATGGACTCATACTCTCTTGAATGAATTACTTGTGAAGGAGTTCTCTAATTTGCCTCTAGAGCTCAACTTACTTGGTGAGATTCGTTCTATAATGAAAAAATTTTAAGGGATACGCAACAGGGACAAAGTCAATGGTATTGTTAAATATCGTATAAAAGCGGTAAATGATTTCGGAATTTCTTGAGAAAGATATCTTGAAAGCTTTGGAGGACCTAATGGGCCTCATCGAGTATCAATACAATATAGTTTGAAAGAGTTTATGGAACAATAACAGCAAATAGAACAAACTTACCTACAATTATATGCTTAAACGTTATAAGGCTAATAATATGTAACCCTTTCTTTCCTATTACATCCTTATCTTTATTGTAAATAACAGGTTTTAGGAGCAAATAATGGAAATGAATGTTCTTACCATTGTAAACTAAAGAATTGAAGTTGGGGTGACATTGAATTGTTGTACCCAAGTCATATAACTAAAATTGACATAGAATGGCATTATCCATATTTATTGGAATGATATCATACCAAATGTGATTCTTATACTCTAAGAATTGAATGGGTACAAGATATTATTTCTTAACTTCTATAAAAGATGTATTAATCTAAGAGATGTTGTATGGATTATGATATGGGATAGTTTTAAATCTAAGACGAAAAATAATATTAGTTAGGATAGTATTGATGCAATTATTACTATCCACAATGACCTTATAAGCCTTTTCGTTCACTTTGATATAAGTTTTGAAAGATATCATGACAATATCAATCATCAACCTCATTGAATTGGGTCCAAATACAACGTACAATACCCAAGAATGAAGTGCTGGGTAAAAAAGATTGGGAGCCTAGGCTAAAGAAATAGCCCTGATGTAACCTAAGAAGGTATCGTCATCATTACCATCTAAGTGATCGAACTCCTGTAAATTGAGTTCATAAACTTATTTTTCAAGTGGTTCCTCATTCATTTTGTCTCGCCCTCCAATAAGTGACTTTATTAGGACATTTTGAAGAAATATATCTAAAACTTTTATAGTTAAAGTACTACAATTGTGAATGGAAGTGGTCCTAAGATAAGCTTAGGGTTCATGGTTGAAACATTCAATGTTGAGGTACGATTGTTACCACATTTTCCATAAGCTGCTATTGTAACTAACTTATAATTTCGGACCAAACTATATACATGGTCCAGAGTGGTAACATCCTTAAGGACAAGTTGTCTCCTAAGGTCTTTATGTAGACATTGTTGGAATTTACTTAACGTCGTAGTCTTATCCTTATATGTGGCATTTCATTCGAAACTCATCGAATTGAGTTCTATAGTTACAAACTGATTATTTAGTCGAAAGGTACTCCATTGGTCTTATAAATTACCACTATATGAGTAGGGCAGGTATATCTTTTGTAGGCGTTGTTTCATCTCTGCCTAACTCCTGACAAGAGTTGCCTGACACCTAACAAGTTGATCCTCAATACTTTTCCAAAATAGATAAGTATTTTCAATCAACTCGAGGCTAACAAACTAAACTCTCTTAACTTTAAACACGTTTGCCGCTCAAAAAACAATCTATATCCTGAACCTATTGAGTAAAAATTCGAGAATCTAAACAATCATAAAAAATATAGGCGTCTAACTTGATATTTCTAAAGAGTTGTTTCACTTGATTCCGCTTTCGACTGTAATATTGAGGCTTGTAATCATATCTATGAGGTACCTGATTGTCTTACTTACGTTGGTTGTTCCTAGTATGGGATACATTAGAATTATTAGTATTTGACCATTAAGGTCCTATTTCTAAAGTAGCAACTCGATTGGCTAAATTCAAATTCACTTGACAGGTAGTAGTTAGATTAGTTTGAATGACAATCATTTGATTTTGTAATAATTGTTAAATGATGTCGAATCTGGTTAACTGTTAACTTAATATTTCAAACTGATTAGAATTTATGACTAGCTCAATGGTGTTATGGGAAATAATATGACTACCATACAAGTACATGTAATACCAATATGATTAATGTAGTTGAGATTAATGAACTATCAGAGCAATCGAAGGAGTGTAAAAGCACGAGCCAAACATATAATTTTTTTTGAAATTTGTCTATTTCAAATAATATAGACAAATATTGTTAATCTATTAAAATAATAAAATAAGGACCAATTACAGTACTACTATATATCCACTATAA
>JAODPA010068905.1:0-10043 GCA_025585075.1 Nepenthes mirabilis | reverse complement strand
GGGTCAACTGCCCACCTGTAAACGCAGCTGTAGCAAGCCTACAAAGAGAGAGAAAGTCAACGCCTATGGTCTCAGAGTCTTCGTCCATGTCTTCAACTACCTCTCGAACATGACTCCTCCAACTGGTCCTCGTCCATAATGACAGACTTCTCAGACTTTATCAGAAGTCCGTGTCCTTTTTCTTTCACATGTCTACGGACAAAACACCACGAAGGGAGTGACCCCAACAAACTTTCCCTTACGACCAAGTGGGAGCGAAGTTAGTCAAACCGGCAATGTCACAACAAGCTTCCAGCTTTCCCTTTGGCAAAAGCTTGGTCAACATGTCCGAGCCATTCTCATCCGTCTGGACCTTTCCAATTGATAGCTACCCATCATCAAAAATATCTCTCACCCAATGATATCGAATATCAATATGCTTCGACCTGGAATGGAATGAGGAGTTTTTACACAAGCGAATGCAACTTTGGATATCACAAAGGACCTCGCGCTCTTCTTGCCTTAGACCCAATTTTTGGACGAACTTTTTCATTCAGAACATTTCCTTGCAGGCCTCGGTCACGGTAATGAACTCTGCCTCCGTAGTCTAGAGAGCAACACACTTCTGTAACTTGGACTGCCAGGAGACTGCCTCTCCCGTAAATTTTACCAAATACCCGGACGTTGACTTTCGAGAGTCAATGTCCCTGGTCATGTCTGCGTCTGTGTACCCAACCAGCTGAAGCTTCTTCTCTCTAAAATACAAAACCATCTTCGAAGTCCCACGGAGATATCTGAAAATTCACTTCACTGCGGACCAATGCTCCATCCCTGGGTTTGAGAGAAACCGGCTGACAAGACCAACTGCATGAGCAATATCCAGCCACGTACAGATAGCCGCATACATTAGACTACCAACAGCCGAGGAGTAAAAAATCTTACTCATGCATGCTTTCTCTATGTCCGAGGATGGATACTACTGCTTGCTCGGCCTAAAGTGGTTGGCCAGAATGGTACTGACAGACTTGGAGCTTTTTATGTTGACTCGTTGAAGTACCTTTTCAACATAGCCTTCTTGAAACAGCCAGAGCTTCTTGTCCCCTCGGTCGGGAAATATTTTCATCCCCAGAATCTGTTTTATTCGGTCCAAGGTCCTTCATGGCAAAGGACGGTCCCAGTTGCTCTTTCAGCTCATTGATCCGAGCACTATTATGTCCGACAACCAGCATGTTGTCCACGTAAAGAAGGAGGATGACAAAGTCATTCTCAAAAAATCTCTGGACAAAGACACAGTGGTCGAAAGTAGTCTTATGGTATCTTCGTCCGATCATGACAGACTCAAACTTTCAGCACCACTGTCTCGGAGTTTGCTTCAACCCGTACAAGCTCTTCCTCAAATGACAGACCATTTCTTCCTTCCCCTCGACCTCGAACCCTTCTGGTTGCTCCATGTAGATTTCTTCCTCAAGATCACCATGAAGAAATACTGTCCGGACGTCCAGTTGCTCTACTTCCAAATCCAAAGCTGCTACCAGTCCAAGCACCACATGGACCGAGGACATCTTGACAACAGGTGTAAATATTTCATCAAAGTCAACGCCCTTGCGTTGACAAAAGCCCTTAACCACAAGCTGTGCCTTGTGTCTTGGGTGTAGAGTGTCCTCGATCGTCTTCAGCTGGAAGACCCACTTGTTCTTCCGGGCCTTCTTCTCCTTGGGCAGCTTGGCCAACTCAAAGGTATGGTTCTCATGAAGGAAGACCATTTCTTTCTTCATTGCCTCGAACCATTTATCCTTCTGAGCAATGCTTATGGCCTCGCCAAAGTCCTCAGGTTCTCTTGCATCAGTGAGCAGGACGTACTCACTTGTTGGCAGGTGGACGGACGGACGTCTCTCCCTGGACAACCGTCTCACAGGGGCCACCTTGGCCTGTTGAGGTGCCCGATCTTCAACTTGATTCTCTTGAGCGGTTGGAACTGCCTCATTATTGTTACCGGCCATTCTTGGTCCGCCGACCTCGGACTAAAGAGGTACTAGATAGACAGCCTCAACGGCAACTCTGTCTGTCCGAAAAGTATTGGGTTGAAACTTCTTCTCTTCCCCAATGTCTTCAATGGTCTATTCCTCAACAAAGATCACGTCACAGGATCGGACCAACTTCTTTTCCACTGAATCATAGAACCTACACCCAAGCTCATCCTCGCCATAGCCCAGAAAGACACATTACTTTGTCTTTGGCTCTAATTTGCTTCTCTCATCTCTCGGAACATGAACAAAAGCTTTGCAGCCAAATGTCCGATGATGGTTGTAAGTTGTCTCCTTCTCGGTCCAGATCCTTTCTGATTCTTCCCCGTCCAAAGGCTTACTGGGTGACCAGTTGATTACGTGGGTGGCCGTCTTCAAGGCTTCGGCTCAAAAGGATCCCGGAAGCCTAGCCTTGAACAATAAGCATCTGACCCTTTCCATCAGGGTGCGGTTCATCCTCTCGGCCTCATTGTTCAATTGTGGCGTCTTTGATGGAGTCCTCTAATGTTTGATGTCGTGTGCTCTGCAATAGGCATCAAAAGTCCCAATGTACTCTCCACCGTTGTCACTCTAGATGGCCTTCAACATCCTCCCGATCTCACGTTCAACAAGGACATGAAACTGCTTAAAGATTCCCGCAACCCGATCCTTGGTCTTAAGCGGGAACACCCATAGCTTCCTCGAGCAATTGTCAATGAAGGAGACAAAATACTGTACTCCTCCAAAAGACCTTTCCGGGAGGGGCCCACACACATCTGTGTGGACGAGCTCTAGGACCTCGGACCTTCTAGATTGTGCATCTCCCTGAAAGGAGACTCTCCGTTGCTTCCCTGCCATGCAGTGAGAGCAAGTCCTCGGCCTTTCTTCATCCAACTTTGGGATGAGACCCTTCTTGGTTAGATGACTCATGCCCCTCTCACTCATGTGTCCAAGCCTTTTATGCCACAAGCCTGAGGACTCCAAATATCTTGCGGCATTCACATCTGCCACCTCGGCCATGCCTTTCAGCGCATAAAGGCCTGAGGTCTTTCCTCCTCGGGCAACCACCATGGATCCTTTGGTCAGCTTGAAACCGCTGTCACAAAAGACACTGCAGTAACCTTCGTCATCAAGCCGTCCTACTGAAATGATATTCATATGAATATCTGGGACATGTCAAATGTTTCTCAAAATCAGTCGGGCTCCATTATTTGTCACCAAGGAGACGTCGCCCCATCCAATGATCTTGGACGTCTCCATGTTGCCCGATCTTTAATACTCCGGGGACACTCGGAGTGTAAGTAGAGAACAGCTCTCTCCTGGAGGTGACATGTATGGATGTACCAGAATTCACCACGCAGTTAGAGGCCTGCTCATAGAGTCCTCAGGCTTGCAAGCTAAAAGAAGGTCACCTCCTGTGACAACAAAGACCGAGGACTCTTCCTCGCCACATCTCTTTTCACCCATTTCTTTTCCAGTGTTTTCACGTTTTTACTTGTAATAAAACCTCTTGATGTACTCTTTCTTGCTATAATGATGGCACTCCATATTTTGGGACAGAGAACGTGACTTACTCCGTCCTTTGTCTTCAGAATTTGGGCCACGTCTTCGGCTCCTTCCCCTTGATTTGGTGACAAGGACCTCGGAGTGTTGAGAGGTGGACGTACCCTGAGACCGTCGTCTCACCTCCTCGTTCAGCACAACTCCTTTAGCCATCTCCAAAGTCACCACGCCATCAGGAGTTGTGTTGGCAATGGTGATCCTCATGACCTCCTATGAGTCTAGGAGGGTTGCCAGGAGCCAAAGTCCGAGCACCTCATCCTCAAATTTGATCCCCATGCCACCCAGCCGATCCACATAGCCCTGAAATTCATTCAGGTGGTTAGTGACAGATGAGCCGTCATTGTACTGAATTTACATGAGTTTTATCAAGTGAAAGATTTTGTTATTGCCGGTCTTGGAGGCATACAGCTTCTGCAATTTCTCCCAGAGCACCTTGGCATTTGTCTCTCCTCTAACGTGGTTGTACATGTTATCATCGACGAATTGCCAGATATAGCCGTACACTTGCTTGTGCTCCAGCGTCAACTCCTCGTCCGATTTTGCCGCTAATTTTTGTGTGGCAAATACCGAATTATGCATGGACTTTACAAAGAGCAAGTCCGACATATTGCTCTGCCAAGTGTCAAAATTAGTTCCGTTTAAGCAAGTCATTTGCTCCCGACTTCCATAGCAACCAGCAACAAGGTCACCATTCAAAGAACCTCTCTGATACCACTTGTTGGTGCAAAACGGAAGACACGATGACCACTCGGACGCCAATAGAGATAAGTGCACGGACGGATGAGTAACAGTAGAGATAGAATAAGTGAGAAAGCATATACACGAGATTTTAACGTGGAAAGACCCTTCTTAACTAAAAAAAAAACACAAAAGAATGTACTATAAATAGTTGATTGTTTACAAGAATGTTAGCTATACAAGCCCAAACAAAAAAAATAATCACAAGTGTATATCTCTCAATCTCTCTTAGAAAAATATTTCTCTCTCTATCTTTACAATAAGTGCTTGCCCAGTGCTCTCTCTATATACACACTCAAGTGATGCCCCAGTTATATATATACAAACAAAGGGCACAAGTATATATTTATATATATACAAGAGGCCTAGTGAGCACCCAACCACTCTAGCAATAGAGTGGCAGAACCACACTTCCTAGGCCTACTACAGCAGACGCACGCCTGGCGTGTAAAGTGACAGGCTTGTCACCCATTGGAAGTTATAACCACCTCAAACTATAACTTCCTATCAGGGTGGGTCAACTGCCCACCTGTAAACGCAACTGTAGCAGGCCTACAAATAGAGAGAAAGTCAACGCCTAGGGTCTTAGAGACTTTATTCATTTCTTCAGCTACTTCTCGGACATGACTCCAACTAATCCTCGTCCACAATGACAGACTTCTCGGACTTCTTTGGAAGTCTGCGTCCTTTTTCTTCCACATGTCCGCTGACAAAACACCTCGAAGGGAGTGACCCCAATAGAAACCTCATCATACTAGACTTGAACCCTAAGGTGGAGCTCACGGTGGGGGTCACCAAAGATGTAGATCCCAACAACGTGGTG
Source organism: Nepenthes mirabilis (assembly GCA_025585075.1). Taxonomy (NCBI): domain Eukaryota; kingdom Viridiplantae; phylum Streptophyta; class Magnoliopsida; order Caryophyllales; family Nepenthaceae; genus Nepenthes; species Nepenthes mirabilis. Next base: position 4,937 of record JAODPA010068905.1, on the reverse strand, counting down.
GAAAAGCTGTGAGCAAAAACTCCAAGGCAAGGAAAACTAGCTATAACGATGGATTCCCACTACCTCCTTCTCCGTTTGCTAGCCCTAGCCTCCAGCTTTATCTGCTTTGGGCCGGATGATGAGTCGTTCTCCTCCTCGTCTTAAGCTTCCTCTTCTTTATTGGCTTCCTTTGAATTTTCATTGAACACTCCAGTCATGGAGGATGACCCCCATCCTCACCCGTTTTTATTGTTAGGATAAAAGGTGGGTCGGATAGAGTGACACAACGTTATATACAGTGTAAGAGAAGAGGAAAGAAGAAGTACACACAAGTTTTACGTGAAAAATCCTTCACAATCAAGGAAAAAATTATGGGACACAAAATCCACAACAAATCCACTATATGAAAATTGGTTATAAAAAATCTCCATGATAGAGTATCCGCTACACACCCAAGAATAATAAAGAATAACCTCATTAGAGTTAACAAGAAATACTCCTTTGTTTTTACTCTCTGTTTTTCTCTCTTCTTCTTCACTAGTGGTGTACTCCTCTACTTTCTTTCCATACTTGGATCTCTCACCATTTTTTCACTATTTACAGTATGCATATATATTGTTAATTCGTTGAATATTCAATACTAGATAAAATCTGTTCCTACCAACAATATAAAGATACGCTGTATGAACGGTACCCTGAGATCACACATGCTCAGAAAATCTTCTGAGCTCGCACTCATGGACCCAACTAGATTCCAAACAGGAAATCCATTCATGCCAAACCAGTATTCCTACCAAATCCTACCAACCTAGCAAATTTGACATTTTGCTTTCTTCTAAAATGGTTAAATCTTTCATTTTGGCCAATCGATAAATCATGCGTATACCATTCATTTTGCCTTCACAGCCAGTTAATCATTTGACCAGAATTCTAACTGGGCAAAATCTGCACTTGCCATTTGCCTTCTTGGCCGGTCAACTTGTTGACCGACCATTTTGCTTCAAGGCAAATCTGTACCTGCCAATGGGCATCCTTGGCCGTTCTGCTCCTTGGCCGTTGGCCTCTATCAGCAAGTCAACAGAGTTGATCAGCTTCTGCTTTCCGAAAAGGTGCTCCGGTATTTTTCACTCCGAAAGTACTCTCCGCCAGTCAACCTCTTCATTAACTGTCTTTAGTTCTCCGCCAGTCAACCTCCCATTGACCGGAAACTGCTTTCTAGTTTTGCTCTCTGCCTAATGAACTCCATCATTTATTCTTTACAAAACCTCCGATGATAAGATTTATTTGTTGAGTCACCCACAAGGGAGTGACTAGACTCAACATTTATTTTCGAAGTCCCATGGGTGAGGCTGCAGAACCCGAGCAAACAACCGGTCACTTTTTCTTGTCGACACGGAATCTCCACTCACGAGCTTGATTTGTGGCTTCCTCAGTAGTGACGACTATCCTAAACCCATTCATGGTAGAACTCCACCCTATGTCTGGAAGTAATTTTTCTTTAAAATAAAAGCCCATCTCACCGGGCTTAACTGAACGCAGTAAAGTGAGTTCAATTTGGATGGAGTGGAGATTTATGCTAGATACATCCTTGTGGAAGGTGGGATTTAACTCACCCCAACTATAAGGTATAGGCCACCCCCTATCACATTTTATAAAAAAAATTGGGTTTTCTAATTTTTTATGGAATTCAGTCTTCCACCTGTAAATAATGGGGCTTCTCAATGAGAAATATAAAATTGGTTAGAGTTTTCTCACCAAAATTTAAAAACACTCTAATGATTGTAGGGGACACTTAAAGCTTTTGTTGACAAAAATTTATACACATAGTTACAATATATCTCATAACATTTTATTTGAGTCATGTTAGAGGTATACCAAGTGCCTATAGTAGGGCTACCAATTCTAGAGTAAGAGGAAAACGGACACATGCCTTCATAGAGGCTTTGCGAATGGTAATACAATTTATTGACTGGGAAGACACCATTTTCTCTGGGCTAAATACTACCATCACATAATTTGAAAGGATTTCATACCTCCACCATAACTCTAATAAATTGTAAGGACAAATACGAGAAGATGTATATTCTCAAGGGCCATTGTGATAAGTAGGATAGATTGGACGTCCAGGAAATGACGGGATATCCCTTAAAATAGGTGCAACTGCTCTCCCTTAAGTGGTGCCTGACATACACTTGGCTCTGGTACTAGCAACAAGTGCTTAGACACCAGGGCCGACACTTGCCAGCCCAAGAGTCAGCCTTGGATCAACCCTACGACGGCCATTGGGATTGGCGCTTGACCTAACTCAAGTCGACCACCGGGGCCAGCTCATGGTTGACCTAGGGTCGACCCTCGATCGACCTTAGGCTGGTCATCATAGGGTGGTTCACTGTCAACCCTTGGTTCGATTCCAAGGTATTGTCTTGACCTCATGGGCCCATGCTATGATCAACCATTAAATCTATCACCCATTCGGATGAACAACTCATTCAAATGAATGAAGACAATTTGATGAACTAGGAGTTTAGATGAACAACTAGTTCGAATGAATTAAGAATTTGGATGAATGAAAAAGTTCAAATGGACTAAAAGTTTGGATGAACTAGAAGCCCCAATAACTCGGAAACTTTCAAGGTTAAGGTTTAACCTCAAAAGCTAAGGGCTAGTGTTGGGACCCAATGTAATGAATCACCCTAAATAAAACGAATAAAAAAAAACTTAGTAGCCCAATTCAAAATAATATGTTTAAACCCAATATGCGAAGTTTGACTCAAATGTACTTGCTCAAGCCGATGGAAACTAATAATTGTCTTGATATGAGATATACAATATCGGTTGAAACTATGACATCCTAATTCCGAAAATGTTGTCACTACTTGAAAAGGGCAACTTGAAAGTACTAGCTTGGAAGTGGCTCACTCCAAAAGTTAGTTACAAAAAAGCGGTTGGGGTTGTGGCTATGGCCCCGCCAATAGGCTTAACGAAGGGGGCATAACCCTAGCTTACGGTTGGGGAATCAAGGTGCCACCTTGGAACATGGTCAAGCACGTTAGGTGCTAAATTTCTAAGTACTATGAAATGATAATATATTTTATACTCTCCACACATTCAATTAAAATGATGCCATAAATATAGGCGTGCATAAGAAGACAACTTCTCCGAATAAACACCCTCTGCCAATAAAAGGGAGAGGACCTTATGAGTTAAGTAAGAAGGGCATTAAGCCATAAAAAATGAGAAAGGAAATTTTTTTCAATATTTTGCTAACCTCACACACAATATAGTAATCTCTCATTTTAAAGATGGCTCCTTGCTGGGAATATCTTTCATCGATAATGCCTCACCTTCTCTTCAATTAGTTGCCAAGGTTAGTTGCTTTTCTAATTTTTTTTTTTAACAAATCGAGCATATACTAATTCGAATATCAGTGAGTTTTTTGGATAAATTTTCAGTTCCCTTATCTATGATTTCTTTTATTTATGATGCACGAAAAATTAGTTCAACAATTTAGGTCAATCTCAAATACGGGTCACTAAAAAGGTCCGGGTTGAATCACGTTTTCAAGTTATGCATCATATTCGACCATCGATCATTTTCCAAGTTTTTTGTTTGATATAGATCTTGTAAGCTCAACCATTTCTAATTAGTCAAGAATGTGTGATGACCCCTAACATCACAACAATGACCATAGAATCCTCATCCACAATGAATATTCATTACTCCAATCATGTATATACTCCTTGAATGTATCTTCATGGCTATCATTGTTTTTCTACTCCTTTTGCTCTTTATAAACCTTGCAATTTTCAAAAAGTATGCTCTAACCCTCTCAACCAACAAGTTATATTCGAAGATCTTGAAACTCTTTACAAGACTTATATTTGGAATTTAGTTATACTTTTACTTGGTAAGACTGTAGTAGAAAGCAAATGAGTATACCAACGAAAAATAAGTTCTGATAGTTCGAAAGTCAAATACAAAGTTATTCTAATGACTAATGCTTTACTTTGTGTGATATTGATTATGAGGAGACCTTCAATCCCTATTATTGTATCATTTCTATTCAATCTCTCTTGATTATAGTCATTACATGCCAATAGTCTTTTTGTTTCAAATAAATGTGAAGAATAATATTTTTTTACATGGAAACTCAACAGGGGAGGTCCACATGATGCCTCATTCTGATTATCTGCATTATACCAAACATATGCTTTTAATGTGCACTAAATGATCTTAAATAGGCTTCCCGTGCTTGTTCTTGAATGCTTTTTAGGTCTGCATTTTGAAATGAAATATCAAGATTTCGTTTGCTTATTTCTCGGACTTGAGGTATCTTTTATCTTTGACGGCTACTATTTGTTACAAGTAAAGTAACTTTGGATCTCTTTTCTTATGTTAGGCTCACTGATTATAAAATAATTAATAGTCCTCTTGAATATAATGTCAAACTTTGTGTTATTAGTGGCAGGCTTCTTTCTAATGTTATCATTTATGGATAGTTGGTTGGGAGCTCTAATATTACCTATTCTGTCATTAGACTTTATTGTCACCAGACTTGATATTGCCTAGTCTATATATCTTCTAAATCAATTTATGTCGACTTCACATTTTGTTCACTATATAACTTTTTTTTCATATTTTTTGTTATATAAAAATCACCGTGTTCCATGGCCTATACTTTTTCTCTTACTATTCGTTGGAACTTTTAGTTTACTTTGGTGCTGATGGGACAAATGATCCTATTGATAGACAGTTAGCTACTAGTTTTCTCTACCTACTAGAGAATTTTCTTATTTCTTGGTGTAGTAAAATGTAAATTGTTATTACTCACTCTAACACTGATTTTTAAATATCACGCTCTTACTAATATTATATTTGAGTTTTTTAGATTTTGATGGCTTTTATAGGATATAATATATTTTTCATCTAAGCTGAACTCTTCTTTGTTATGATAATCA
>JAODPA010068904.1:0-10043 GCA_025585075.1 Nepenthes mirabilis | reverse complement strand
TGTCCATCGTTTAAGGAAAAAAGGCTTCCCTGCCAACAGCCATGGACCACCGAGAAGACATTTATCCATCATCTCCCTCGAAGGGAAACGGAAGAAAAAAAACCCATCTTCATTGCCTGCGGAATGTGAGAGACCGAAGCGGGCCCAAATTTTTTTTGTAATGGCTTTGACCGCCAAGTAGTGGAGAGGGGAATCGACGAAATAACCTACCAGCGTAAAACCCCAGACGGATTGGCCTTGCTCGACGACCTCAGGCGGTGGTGAGATAATGGACGATTCAGCAGAACTGGCCGAAGAAGGGAAGTATTTCAACTCATTTTGAACTTCAATACCTACCTTGCGGTTGATATCAGCCCAGCGAGAGGGGCATTGCGCATGATTTCCAGAATCCAAGCCCACACCCTTAGGTTTCAATTCAACCGGATTTTGACCCACTGGAGCCAGAGATCGTAGGCCCGATGGAGGCGAACCCAGAGGAGAAGTGGGAATGGAATGGACAGGGGGAGAGAAGACCGGGGGAGGACCAAAGGGTGCCTCGAAACGGTCGGCCATGGCCGTCGGAGCCGTGGATACAAACTTGCAGGCGGGAAGGAGTTTGAAATTCTAGAGAGAGAAGAGAGCGTCTCTCTCTCAACAACAGCATCAGTCTCAAAGCCACGCTGAATCCACAACACCATCATCCGGGTCCACAATGGACAAAGCCGGAACAAAATCACGGCCAGATTCACTGGGAAGTATTGTTTCAGCAGAGTCCACAGCCGAGCAAACTGGATGATTGACATCCAAAGGTTCACATGAGATAGGAGTAATTCGTCCAGCTGGATCAGACTGAATCAAACAATATTTTCGAGCAATCCGAGAGATAGAATCAGGATCAATCTCAGCGGACGGACCAGTAGCACACTGAACAGGTGAGGAAACAGGGGGTAACTTCAATGCAGCTGCTGCCACCACTGGGGGAGCGTCATCATCAGAGAGGGGATCACAACAGGGCTTCACTGCATAATCCACCTCAGAGTTCACAGCAGGGACACCAACAGCATGCATAGGCATTGGGATCTGCAAAGTGGATTTCGAGAAGGATTTCTCCTCATCCTTTACAATGGGTAAAACCCCAGACACAGGACTAGCTTCAACCGGAACCACAGTATCTACTTTTGAGATGCCAGGGGCATCAGCAATGTCAGCAGCATGGGGGCCAGCACCCAATTCAGAATCAGCCGAACTGCTCCCAACTACACAGCAATCCATCTTCAACAGAGATGAGCCAGCCTCAAGCCCGTCAGCCCATGCAGACAATGCCGGCAGGGGTGAGAACTCCTCCACACCCTCAGAATAATCAGAAGCTGGGACCGATTGCTCAGCACAGCCACTTTCCACCTTGACTATAGCCGGATCCTTAATGGCTAAAGCCTCCTCCTTCAAGTCAGCTGTGACACCATCAGAGCCAGAGCTAGGCCCTGAAAAAGGGTCAGAATCGAGCCTCATCTTCACGTCATTCTCTAGTTGGACAGAAGCCAAAGGACACGAAGGGGAAGATCCAAATCCAACCACAACGCCACCAGAAACCAGAGGCAGAGAAGAAATTTTCTGCTTAGGCTTCGGATCCTCTGCCACCAAAGCAGAGCAGCTCTATTTGGAATTGCAGTCAATCAAGCAGCCATTAGGCTTCCAATGATAGATTACCTCCACCTCAGCTGTCAATGGAGACATCTCGGCTCCAACAGATATCCTAATTGTATCAGGGAGAATGACATCCCTACCCACCTCCACGCAAATTCGTGCAGCATGCAAATAATCCATCCTAGCAGTTCGTGGATCAAGACTGAGAGGTCGCCCCACTCGACTTGCAATCCAACTTAAACCAAGTGGGGTCCAAAATTCAAATGGAACATTTAGCAGGCTAATCCAGACAGGAACGGTCTTAAGGGATTCCTGATTCAAAACCATGCCAGGAGTCCAACGCTTAAGAAATAAGGGTTTTTTCCGGAAAAACCAAGGGCCGTGCGCCAAGCAAGCGGATAGTTGAGCATCAGAATCAAAATTGAAGAAGAAGAATCCCTTGCCGTTAGTAGCAACATGATTAATCCCATATTTTGCCCAGATACTTCTAGCAATGGATCTAATAGCCAGGAAGTGAGGAGGCTTTTCGAAGAAAAACCCAACCAGAGTGTAGCCCCAAAACTCCCTGCACTGTTGAGTGACTTCCTCCGGAGGAGAAATGAGGGGGTCGATACCCTCGGTAGAAAGGGAAGGGAAGAATTTTAGAGAGTCTAAGGAGCGAAAACTCCTGCTCTGGGAAGAACGAGACCAAGAAGGAATTTTTGAAAGCTTACCGGCAGTGTTCTTCTGGATGACAGCTGTCCAAGAAGGAGGAACAGAATCTTCGTTCACAAGGTCTTTTCGGAGGCCCTTGGATTTCAGGGAAGACACAAAAGGAGCATCGGGGGCCGGTGATAGGGAGGCGACCGACCGCCTCAGCTGCGGGAAATCAATCGCGTCATCCTGTCGCTTCGATTGCTGGAAGGAAGACGATGGAGAAGGAAGACCATGGGCGCCGAGGTCCGAGAGCTGGCCAGAGGGAACCCCCGAAGGACCAGCCATAGCCGGCAACGCCGGCACCTACGCCGGGGAAAGCGAAGGGATTTTGAATTTGAAATCCTAGAGAGAAGAGAGAGATTCTCTCTCTAGTGACCATGTGATCCTTTGAGGGCAAAAAAAAGCACACCGAAAGGTTGCACATTTTCACTCCGTCCGCAAAGATCATGAAACAATCCGGCCTTTTAGAATCCGATCTTCAAAGAAGGCTCCGATCATTTCACACTCCGGAAAAGAAAGACGAAAAGACACTCCGTCTTTAAGGCAAAAGGAACCCCAGCCTTCAGGTATAAGAATTTTTTTTTTGTTTAAAAAGGGGATCCGGAAAAGGGGACAGGCCACTCCGTCCATTAAAAGGACGAGAGAGCACTCTGGAAAAAAGAGCTCCGGAAAAAGGAAAAAGAGCCACTCCGACCAAGGAAAATAGAGTACTCCGTCCAAGATAACAGAGTACTCCGCCCAAAAAAGAAATGCTCCGACCAGCCAAAACGCAGCATTTTTTTTTTTATCGCAAAGTCACCAACAAAGGAAGGCACACCAGCCTCAGCACAGCTTCAGCTGCTCAGGAACAGAAATAAGACACACCATCACAACCTCCAATTGTCAACCGGAAATCCAGTCATCCGAGTGCAAGTTGGAGCTAGGAATGTTCCACCTTTCCAAAATACGATGTTTTGGAATTTTTTTTTGATAAGTATTTTGGATTAAAGGGATAAAAAGATTACAAAATCGATGTTTTATCACCAAGTATTTTGACTTGAGGATAAAACATAACCAGCTAGGGCACACCCCGAGCATCAAATACATCAAAAAAACATAAAAAACCTCTAGGAGTAACTGCACTATGGGACGCCTCAATCTTCCCCCGGATTGCCGCTGAAATCTGGGTAACCATTTGGGTTACGTTAAGATTCCTCGAATCCTTAAACATACGATGATTCCTCTCTTTCCAGATGAAATAGACGGAAGCAGCAAGGGTGAGGCGGAATGAAAAAACTTTGAGATTTTTGCCCTTCCACCGATTAGCAGCCCACATGATGTTTGAATTCCAATTAGGGTGGGGCCATCTACACCCCGCTTTGTGGCGCATTTGCTTTTTTTTGTGGCGCATTTGCCTCCAGACAGACGAGAAAAAAGGACAATTAAAGAAAAGGTGATCATGACTCTCCCTTCCGGTGGAGTGGAGAATACATAACGCAGGAATGTGAAGGTAATTGCCAATCCTATCGAGAGTGCTAAGCCTCTGCCGGATCGCCAGCCAGAGAATAAAGGTATGAGTCGGGATTGACATTGGGCCCCAGACAAGGCAGAACCACTCCACCACACCTTTCGGCTCTCGAAAAAACCCATAGGAAAATTTTGAAGAGAAGATCCCACTGTGGTCGGCAGTCCAGACAACCACATCATTGCGAGTAGGGTCAGGGAGGTATGAAGGCATGTTAATCAAAATCCTGTCAACCTCCATATCAAAAGGGTTTGGCCAATTCCAAACACCGTTTCTGATGATTTCCTTGACCTTAGCATCCAAAGGCAAACCTATGATACACCTGATTCTCTCTTTAAATTTTTCTTGAACGGACCTAATGGGTGCCAAGAATCAAGCCAGAGGAAGGTGTCACCACCATTACCAATATGATACCGAATCTTTTTTTTTGGTAAGTAATTAATAGTATTAAAATGTAAATAAACTGTACAAATATCTATATTTTTACCAAGTGTTTTACCGACTTGGAAAAAGAGACATAGAAAGAGGAAAAACCCAAAAAAGCAAGACGCAGGAGTCTTAAATAAAATATTACACAGATGGAAACAGCCATTGGGGCTCAAAACCACAATTGCCAGCAGTACTGAACAGGAGGACGCTACTTGAGCACTAGGCGAACCATGCCACGTCAGCATATCCACATGTAAAGAGTAAGGGAGCAAAGGAGCATAAGCCACTCCGTCCACCTTTTGGTGAAGCAATGGAACTTCAGAAATGATCGCAAAGAGGTCACTCCGGCCAAGAAGATCCATTCCGTCCAAGAGAAGCATCAAGCACTCTGGCCAGCAAGGCGCACAAATCACTCCGTCCTTCCTATTAGAGAAGCAAAGGGACTCTGGAATGTTCGCAAGTTGGACACTTCAGATTTTTGAACACCCGATAAAGCTGTTCCGGCTTTAGGAGCTCAGGATAAAAGGAAGCACTCCAGCCAAGCTCGAACAAATACGCACTCCGGATTCTGGAGTCCACGAGAGCGCCGGATAAAACAGCGAACAAAAAGACACTCTGGAATCCGGAGTTCACAGAACAGCAACTGAACCCGCCAGCTTTTTTTTTTTTTTTGAAAGAAAAATCCGGAACTGGAGTTCTCAGAAGCAAAAGCACTCCGGAAATCGGAGTCCTCAAAGCCAAGACAAAACCTTTTTTTTTTTTGAAGCACAGAAAGAAGGAAGGAAAAACACTCCGGAAATGGAGTCCTCAAAAGCAAAGGCACTCCGGAAACCGGAGTCCTCATGCCGGATCCAGAGTCCTCAAAAGCAGCAGCAAAGGCACTCCAAAAACCGGAGTTCTCGAAAGCGCCGTATAAAGAATCGCACAAAACACTCCGGAAACCGGATTACACAAAACCAAGGACAAGACCTTTTTTTTTTTGCACAGAAAGAAGGAACCGAGGTCCACAAAGCAAAATCACTCTGGAAGCCGGAGTCCAACAAGCGCCGGAAACTGCAGCGCACAAAACACTCCGAAAATCGGAGTTCACAAAAGTAAGGATAGAATTTTTTTTTTGGAAGCACAGAAAGAAGGAACCGAAGTCCTCAAAGCAAAAGCACTCCGAAAACCGGAGTCCAACAAGCGCCGGAAAAAGCAGCGCACAAAACACTCAGGAATCCGGAGTTCACAAAAGCGAGGATAGAGATTTTTTTTTTTTGAAGCACAAAAAAAAGGAACCGAAGTCCTCAAAGCAAAAGTACTCCGGAAACCGGAGTCCAACAAGCGCCGAAAACAGCAGCGAACAAAACACTCCGGAATCCAGAGTTCACAAAAGCGAGGACAGAGTTATTTTTTTTTATTTTTTATTTTTAACTAAAAGCTAAGAAGGAAGCACTCCGGATCCGGAGTCCTCAAAATCAAGGAAGAGAATAAACTCCGGAGTCCTGAGACCTCAACCACAATCGACTCCGGAATCAGGCCACAACGACCAAATATCAACCGGAAAACCAGTCATCCGAGTGCAAGTTGGAGCAAGGAATGTTCCATCTTTCCAAAATTCGCTTGTCCTGCACAGTACCTGCACTATGAGATACCTCAATCTTCCCCCTGACTGCCGTAGAAATCTGGGTAACCATTTGGGTTGCACTAAGATTCCTCGAACCCTTAAACATACGATGGTTCCTCTCCTTCCAGATGAAATAGATGGAAGCAGCAAGAGTGAGGCGAAATGAATATGCTTTGAGATTTTTGCCTTTCCACCGTTTAGCTGCCCACAAGATGTTTGAATTCCAATTTGGGTGGGGCCATCTACACCAGGCTTTGTGGCGCATTTGCCGCCAGACAGACGAGGAAAAAGGGCAATTAAAGAAAAGGTGATCATGAGTTTCCCTACCGGAGGAGCAGAGTATACATAACGCAGGGATGTGAAGGTAATTGCCAATCCTGTGAGAGTGCTAAGCCTCTGGCGGATCGCCAGCCAGAGAATAAAGGTGTGAGCCGGGATTGACATCAGGCCCGAATCTTATTGCGAAGGTTAACACGGAGTTTCATAAGCTTTTTCCAGCTCCAGGGGGCAGCATCCGGAACTTTGATGGTCCAGATGCAACGGTCTTTGATACGCTGACCGTGACACCAAGCAACCCAGATGGAATTCGGGTCCTTAGTGGTAATCCTCCAGAAATGCCGGGCCAACAATGCTTTGTTAGATGCAATCATGTTTTTGATTCCTAGCCTGCCTTCCTCTTTTGGAGAACACACATTCGACCAAGCAACCTTTGCAGATATTCGATCAGCTAAGGAACCGTGCCAAAGAAAGGTACAAAGAGATTTTTCAATGCATTTCAAGATGGCTTTGGCAAGATAAACAGGGAGGCCCAGTAATTATGGATTGTGGATAAAATGGACGAAATTACTTGAAGCCTGCCCGCAAATGAGAGCCAGCGATTCTTCCAGGAAGAAATCTGATGCTGGACTCTATCGAGAAGCGGTTTGCACTCAGAGACAGAGAGTTTAGTGGTTATGAGGGGGACGCCGAGATATTTGACAGGTAGGGCACCCAATCTAAATCCGGGAATGTCAAGAATACCCCTATTGGTGGACTCACTTGTTGAGCAACAAAAAATTACACTTTTATCAGGGTTAGGAGTAAGCCCAGATAGAAAACGGAAGGTTTTGAGACTCTCGTGTAATGCTTGGATGGATTTGCAATCAGCTTTGGAAAAAAGGAGAAGGTCGTCCGCAAACCCAAGCATCACAGTTCTAATAATTGCACATTTCCAATGGAACTGAAAATTCGGATTGGTCTGAGTCATCCTAACCAGAATACCATTAAGGACTTCCATCCCAAGTACAAAGAGATAGGGCGAAAGGGGATCCCCTTGTCTAAGTCCTTTGGCCCCCCGAAAAAAACCCACCGACTCACCATCGCAAAAGGGCACTCCGGTCAGAAGTGAGCAAAATACACTCCGGGCACTGCAACAAAGCCACTCCGTCCAATAGAGAGCAAAAAATATATATATAAAAGGCAGACCGGCCTGATCATTTTTTTTTTGTCCTCTTAAGGCCTGATCACACTCAAGGCCTCTCCAGTCATTGAGCGATAAAGGCCACTCCGGCCTTTAAGAGGACAAAAAGGCATTCCGGATATAAGAACAAATGCACTCCGGATAAAAGAACAAAGCCACTCCGTCCAAGGTGAGCATAAAATACTTTTTTTTTTTTGGTAAGTAAGAATTTTGGATTATAGGGAGAAAAATATTACAGAATCAATGTTTTTACTCCAAGTATTTTGACTTGGAGTAAAAACATAAACCGCTAGGGCATACCCCGAGCATCAAATACATCAGAAAAAAAAATTAAAAACTCCTCTAGGAGGACAAACGATTAACATAATCAACAAAATAAGGGTCCTGTCTAATATGGGACCAAACTCAAGAACCGCAACTGCCAAACTGACAGGAGCACACAGCAAACGAACTACCATGCCAGCCATCGCAGGCATGAAAAACAGCCAGATGCTTCTTCAGCAATCAAAATTCCAACGACCATTTGACACAAGAACGTCAAGGGTTCATTCGACAAGTCAGCAACATCACCGCTAGCAACCACAATAGAGGAGCTTCAACACAAGCAGCAGGCACAATCCATGAGGTCCTCTGCAAACCAGCAATATCCAGCAGCGACCGATTGCCAACCGCAGTCCACCCACGAGTCCAGCAGCAGCACATACCAAGAACTGCCATCCATCTAATTGAAACACAATATTTCCAATTCCCCCAACACCAGCGAATGGCTCCAGCAGCACCTTGCATCAGCAAGCGGCATACAGCGAACCAGATAGTTCGCACAGGCCAGCGCACACCCGACAGCATCAATTAAAGAAGGCAGCAGCATCAAACTTCGGCAACATAGCCCCCCAGAATAACTTGCATGCTAAACACCATGGGCAGCATCACGCCCTGCTTCAGCTGGAGAAAGCAGGCTGGCCAACTCTAAATGTTTCAGCATCACAGCCCATACCACACCAACAAAAACAGCTATATAGTCTTCATCCCACAGCCAGCGGCAGTAAATAGCAAAAGCCATACTACTGCTGCGTCAAAACTCACTCATACATTCATTGTCAGCACCACCAACCAGCATTAAAACGGCAGGAGAGGACAACCAAACTGCGTCAACAACCATGCTCAATCCCAGCACTCCACAGAGAGATTGCCAGGGTAGCAAAAATGAGGTGGCAGTACCAGCCAACCCCAGCATGGCCACAGACACCCGAGCAACATCAGTAGCAGCATTAATGCCACAGACCCCAGCATGGCCATAGACACCCGAGCAACATCCTTAGCACCATTAATCCATCAAAACACACTGCAATACATTCACACCTAGCCCAGCTTCATGAACCATGCCAGCCAACCAGTACAGCATAATTCGGCAGAAACTGCCAAGCAGGTCAGAGCACTCACATACCAGCAGGAATAGCATTCACCACAATTCAGCAACCCAGCTACCTCAACATCAGAACAAACAATAGGCTCACAAAGTTGGCACCCGCAGTAAAAACTAGCAGGGATAGCAAAGCCAAAGCACTGGGGTCTCTTCATATGGAGAAATCATCAGCAGAGTTACAAGATGACCACACAGCAGGGAAACACATGTGATCAAATAGATGCACCACAATCAGATGCAACACAACATTCAGCAATGAACCGAATAAGCCATCAGCCAAAAATCCAAAAAGCCACAGCACTTAGAACAAATGGAACCAGCAACGGAGTCCACCAAGGTAAACACCATGGCCAGCGATTTGAAATCTCCAAAGAGAGGACAGCTCGACCAACAGCATATTTCTAGCGCTTCCACTCCACGGTAACAAGACTATCAAACCAGCAGCTTCAGCAGGGCTTTGCCAAACGCAGCTCCAGCAAAGTTTTCAGAATAACCTAGCATAACAGAAAAAAAACAGCAACAGAAGAACCCGGTTCGGCTGCAGCAGCCCACGACAACAGCATCAGAAATGGGCATAGCCCACCCACCACCACTTAAAGCACCCAGGACACACCAGCCACTCCAAGTCAACCACGTAATCAATCAGCAGCATTAACACCGATCTGAATCGAGCAGGCCTCCAACAACAATCTTTGAAGCTCCAAGCAAAACAGAACAACACAACCCAGCAATGGCATCAGACACCATCAATGGCTGCCCATCCTCTACACAAGCCACCCTGTAGAGATCGACATCAGCATCATGGGTTCCTTCAGGACATCCAACTCATCAACCGGCTGGAGGTAAAAGCCGGCAGCTCCAGAACCAAGAATTAAGCCAATTGAATTCAACCATCTACAATAGTAACATCAGCGCAGCCAGCATAAATCAACCAATTCCAACGGACTACTACTCTTCAAATCAGACCAACCTCCAACAACAGAACAACAAAGAGCATCCAAAGGGTAATGAGGTCCGATACCGCCAGCTACAAAGTAGTACCAAACAAATACAACCGGTTGCAACAGCAATGGAAGAGGGACAAGACACCAACTACTTCCAATTGGATTTTTTTTTTTTTGAAAAGTGCCAAGGGAAAGGCACCGGGAACAAATTTTTTTTTTTTCATAGGAGAGGAGAGAATCCAAAGGAGACAAGGTCCAACAATTGAAAGGGCCTAAGCACCAACAACACAACCCTCAAGAGCAAAGGGAGGCAAGCAAACTCCGACGCAGAGAAGAAAAGACAAAAAAGAGAAAAAAAA
>JAODPA010068903.1:12729-27202 GCA_025585075.1 Nepenthes mirabilis | reverse complement strand
ATTATAAAACATAAAAGAAAATTAATAAATAAAATAAAATAAAATCTCTCTAATATTTTTGGGATGCCCGTATCAACTCTTTCGGGGTGACAGAGACTGGACTTCTTTAATTATGGCTTATGTTGTTGGTCTTTTAACCATAAGTTAAGTGATTGTACAATCCTCATTTGATGACTATAGACGTGTATGCAGTATTTGAAATCTAATAGTTCTACCAATTTCTCTGAAGTGGGAGGAATTTAGGCATTGTAATGATTAATCTTGTTGACTTTGATAAAACTCTAAAAGGTTTTGATCTAGGTGCTGGATATTCTCTAGAAATCCAAATGCACTCTGAATCCGATCGTTCTACCTAACAAACAAAGAAGCGTTGAACAACTTCATCCCCAGTTAATACAATTTGCATATCTAAAATAGTATCAATTTATTTTTGTACGCCGATAGGATTGATAATTGTGTCTGCGTCGGTAAAATTTCAATATTCGATACACCTAGGAGAACTATAAATAGATCATATAGTGGGTTGAACTTATCTTTATAAGCAATTAAGTCCTTGACATTAACTAAAATGAGACAGAATATTAATAACATATGCATTTAATCCAATTCACTATAAAATTTTAAATGAACTAGCACTATGGGCCAACAATTTAGAAATAGGCCCACGTGGGTTTGGCTCTAGTTTAACTTAAACCATGATATAATCCCCAACATTAAATTCAACCTATTTTTTATACACATTAATTCAAAGTTTATATGATGTATTACTTATTTTTAGTTATTTATTGATTTCAATCCTAACGCACTAGGTGTTGTGCAAAAGTTTTGGCCGATATAAATACACTAGCATGCAGAAACATCAAGATAATAGCTAAAGGCTTCTTCATTTTGTAGCCATGTAAAACCTCAAAATGACTCATGCCTATAAACCAATTGACAGAATTATTATATGCAAGTTGAGTTATAGGAAGAATAATGTCCCAATTCTTAAAATTTTTTGGAACCAAATATCTTAAAATGTTACATAGATTTGATTAACAATTTCAATTTAACCCTCGGTTTGCGGCTAGTAGGTAGTTGAAAATTTTAATTTTTCTCTAAAAGTGACCGGTAAAATAAATACACTTATTAGATATGATAGCCTTAGAAAGACTATATAACTTTATAATTTTATTAAAATAAAAAATAACTTGAGAAGTATTAGAAATTTTCATATAACAGATGAAGTGGTCCATTTTAGAAAACTGATCTACAATAACAAAAATAGAATCATACTTTGTAGTGGTACATGGAAGTTTTAACACAAAATCTTTACTCACGTTCTACTAATGACAATTGAGCATAAGGACAGGGTTATAGATGCCAGTATTTTGCTTATTATGTTTCACTAGTTAGCATATTCAATAAGTACTATCTTAATATTTTTTCAAACTAGGCCAGTAAAACTATCATTCAACCTCTTCTGTTGTCTTATCATGTCCAAAATAGTAAGATAGGTCACTTGCATGAACCTCAGATGTCATAGGGATGTAAAATTTATTAGTTTGAAACAAATATACATCTTAAATACGAAAACTATCTATAGTATTTGGCCATCTGTTTGGTAAAGCGAGAAAGATCTTACTAAAATTAGAACATGACTCGTATTCTTCCTCGAGTCTTTCCAATCCAATAATTTTAATTTGAACAACAGATAACAAGGACACTCGATGGTTTAAGGCATTTGCGGCTTGGTTCTTGACTCCTTTCTTACGCTTTAAGATAAAAGAATAGGCTTGTAAATATTTAATCTAATGATTATGACGATGATTCAAATTTTTTGGGAAGTTAAGAAAACAAGGAGCCTATGGTTAGAATAAGGACAAAATTCTTGAGATAATAAGTAATGGCACCAATAATATAAAGATTACATAACTGCATGCAACTGCTTATTATAAGAAAAGTATTATTGCTTAGTATCATTCAACTTTTTACTAAAATAGGAAATATAATAGCGCTCTTCGTTAATAATTCCCCCTATTCCTACACTTGATGCATCACACTATACCTCAAATACCTTAAAAGAAGTCAAGGAGCCACATGATAGGGGCTGATGTCATCCTCTTTTTATACTCTTAAATCTCTCAAATGTTTTAGTAGCATCAGGGGACCAATGGATTCAATTAATCAACTTCTTTCAAGAGAGTCAAGTTCCCAAGTTATCCAAAAACATGAGTTTTGAATAGGCATTGAAGTCTTCCAAAACGTACCCCAACATCCGAATTAGATCTACACATATCTCAATTTGGAAGATTTAGTAACAAACAATACTACTCAATCAACAAGATAGTCATTAGCAATATTGGATTAAGTCAAATTAACAATTCCAATTTGATAGTCACTACCAATATTGGATTAAGTCAAATTAAAAATTTGAATTTCTTTTAAAAGAGGATGAAATCTTAATCGGATGACTTGCTTTAAAATATATTTGAATAATTTAAGGAAAGCACAAATTAAAATTCGAAGTAAAACTAACAAAGATAAGCAAAAAGAAGAATATTTGCTATCAAAACAAGATCTTCAACTAAAGTAAATATAAATCTTTCAAAGGAAAAGTACCATCAATTATCTCTCAAAAAATATATCCAGAAGAAGTAATTGAAAATTTTGACTCCAATAAATTTGAATTTAATGGTATTTATTGACAACATCAATTCGGCATAAATCAAGTTAGATATGTTAGCTCAATACTTTCAAAATTAGAAGGCATAACTCAGACAATTAAGAAAACATTCCAAAAAGACAATCTTTGCAAACAAAGATTTATTTGCTTTTCCTAGGTTTGATTTGCAAATATGAAAGATATATTTTATCTGATAGAATAATTTCAAAATGGCTTTATCAAACTAGCATGCCAAGTCATCAACTTGATAGAATTTGCATAAGCCAAAAATCCATAATGCTAAGTCAAAAACGAGCTCTATTTAGATGATCAAAATAAGGTTAGCTTACAGATAATATCAACAAAAGTCATTCTAAATATGTGACATAAAATAGTTAAATGATGCACTGTTATTAAATCAGACAAGGTATAAAAAGCACATAGACTGAACAATCTGTCCCTTTTGATGATGACAACACAAGAAGTTAACACAATAATAATAAAAAGAGTAGGTAAATCACATTGTGTTAAACCTAAGAGCTCAAATGGGCAAATGAATTTCTCCATCCCTATTTGGAATGCTTGGAATGCTTCCCCTGCTGGTATGCTGGGAATGCATCTAACACATTGTGTGCAAGATGCGCACAATGTGTTCTTCCTTCTTCCCAAGGCTTGCTAACACATTATCCTCTCCTCTGATGAGCTTCCTCTCAATTAGCCTTCAGAATTCTGTTGATGCTGAGGAAGCTATAGTTCCAACATTGATGAATAAGTTCATTCAAGAAGATCTATGAAGAAAATTTTAGATATTTCTGATTTGCTACTAGTGTTGCAGATTTGAAAAGTTCTTCAAATAGTTAATGAGTTCATTGTTAGTTGGTTAAGATCGAGTGTATTTGTATTACTGGTCTGTAAGTTGACTACTCACACATAGAAAATGTTCCAGGTGGCAATGAACAACCAGAAGGGTTTTTTCTCTTAAACTAGTTCATGAAGTTTTTCCTTGTCAACAAGATCTAGTTTTATGTCATTATACTACAATTTATTGTTGATCTTAGAGTATGAGTCACCTTACTAATTCATTACCAGTCTTCATTTAGCATTAATAATCTCTATTTGTATTGAATTAGTGAGGTGATTTTTTATTTCATTTTGCATACATCTATTTGCTCCCTCTAGGTATGAGTAGGTCTAAACTCTAGGGTTCCTCACTGTGAAAGTCCTTGAATGTTAGCTCATAAAAATTAAGGACAAGGGACGAGCTCATTCTTTTCCCCATCATGTCCAAAATCATCTCATTTCTTTGAGTACTACCTATAGTAGGACCTCGATATCTTTACAATTTCTTATACTTTGGCATATTTGCAGAGTCATTTTGAGCATGTCACTATCTGCAAATGCCTTATTAAACCCATAATTTGGCTACAAACTAAATTCTTTTTTTTTTTTTTTGGCTTTTTTAATCTGCTTGCAAATTTTCCAGAGAAAATGTAGAATATCATTCAACTTAAAAGTCATCCTCATAAATCTTTTATAGAACTTAAAAGATGCCATGATTCCATTTGAACACACCTAGATATGCGAAGGACAAATAGTCTGAACAAGTCACACATGTCAATGAGGAAGCTCAAGTAGAAAGATTATGGTAATTACCTCAGCTGAACAATGGTTGCCCCTCCCTCTATAGCTGCTTTAATAGCACCTGTGATAGAACGACCCCATTTTTCATTCATCCCTGCGTCTGTAACAGCACAGAGGAGGAGCATTTCTGGACTAAATAAGCATTGTGCAAGTGATCTGTGGGGCGCATTCTTAAGCTTCAACAAGTGGTCAAAAGGACCTTGCAGCCCACCACCTATTGCAATGTCTTTCGAATAGTCCAAGGCAGTCTCAACAAAGCGTTTAGCTACCTGTGGAGAAAAAAATTTAAGTAGGGATGCAGTTCAAATCTGAAACTAACATGACTCAGATGATATCCAATAGTATGCAAAGGTCACCAAACAAGAGCAGGAAAGGGCTATTACATGCACTCTGGCTACTATAACTGAGTCCACAATGAGGGGCCTAGCAGATAAGATCCTGCTAGACAAAAGGTAGGTTATAGGCAAAAAGTACCAGCCCTGAGCTTGGGATCCCTTCCCCACCCACACCCCCCCCCCCTAAAAATAAAAGGACAAAAGAAAAGATAAAGAAATATTAAGGCACAAAAATACAACAAAAAAAGACAAAAAGTGATGAGGGAAATAGGTAAGGTGAGTAGAAATTTAAAGACAGAAAACCTGAAAACACGAGAGAAAGAATGAAACGAGCTTCCAGCTTTCTTAAACATGTATTTCTCAACTTATCAAATCTGAACTCTTTTTCAGCCTTACAAGGAATAAATACACAACAAGAGCCACCGGAACTAAAATCTTACAACTACTAGCAAGTCAATACATCCATTAATGAAACACTTTTCCAACCACATTAATTAACATATCTATCACCTAACATACACGTATTAATTAAGATCTCTCCCACCTAAAAGACAATATCAATTAAACATTCAATGAAAAATAGACAACTACCTATTAAATGAAACAACATCAAATATTTCTCGGCCAAGAACCCAAGAGAGTGGGCTGGCCATGCACTGCAAGAAAAAGTGAACCACTATGGTGGTGAAACCACAATCTTTCCATAAGAAAAAGAAAAAGAAAAACAAAATGGAGCATGTCATCTTGAACTTGCAATGGTATGTGGATAAGGGAAAAAGAGCAAAATTATTAGCCCTCAAAAGTTTGAAATCATAATGACCTAGGAGAAATCCTCCATATATGAATCACTATATCATCTGCACAAGTCTACGAATTCGAATTTTTCATTGAACCAATAGTTTGGGTTCAAAATTTCCTTATGTTTGGTTCCATTTGATAATAGCACCATCCTCAAGCTATAACAGTGCTTAGAGCCAGTGACAAAGAAACACCATTCTCTCTTACTGCTGTAAATTAAGGCAAAGAGACAACCATGAATACCTATGCCCATCAATTATGTAAGAATTGCTTTGTTATGCATTAATCTATGGTCATCAAAGAAATGGCAAAACCAACAAAAAAAGCATTCTTACTCTGTTGAATATCCAACCAATTGAGTTTTCTTGTTTCATTCGCAAGATCATTATTAGTATATAGTTGTGTATGTTGCATTTAGACAAATAAAATTCCTTACTATGATCAAAGAAAAAGATAAAGAAACCAAGAAAAAAAAACTACTTACCAAAAGATACTATAATCCAAACCAAGGATTCCTTAAATGAAAAAGGTAAGCTGACATTCTGAGTGTCAAATTTTATGAGGCCAATGAGGGGGGCCATTATCTCATCATACACGCATAAAAGTATCATGGCAAGATCAAACCTTGAAGGAATACAGAATACAAGGCAAAACTAGACAATTTATCACCTTAACGGCTGAGAACATTGGTGAACCCTTGGCCAACTCAGCTGCTATACAGGATGCCAGAGTACAACCAGTGCCATGAGTATTCCGAGTGTTGATACGTGCTGAACTCAATTCATAAAGGTTCTTGCCTGTGAGACAAATCAATAATGTAAGTAAAAAATGGCATAACCTAAACCTGGAAATTTGACTAGTAATTTTCAAGAAAAATGCAGTTACCGTCAAATAAAGTTTCAGGATGCAATACACATACCATCAAAGAATATGTCAACAGCATCCAACGAAGCAGGAAGATCACCACCTTTTACCAGCACATTACTGTGATGTAGAAACTAAGTTTCAGTTCAAAGCTGAAAGAGAACACAATCAAGCAGGGAAGCCAAAGTTCAACAATTTCAAAATTATCCTCAGGATTTTGATATATTCAGGAATTTCAATTTTACTTTTTAGATGCATATCCTCAAATTTTCTATTAATATAATTTCACATATTGTATTGTGTTATCCAAGTTGAAATGTGTCTGAAGTCTGAACCTTGTTATGCCTGGGTCAAGTCTACAGTCTATAAGGTTCTTAGCACTCAAGTGATAGATGGCTAAGTTATATGAAATACCAGATCACTGAATATCTCCTCTTAGAGTTGGGAAAGTCTGGCCTGAGTTACTTGTAAAGTACCAATTTTCGGAACGTAGTAAATATGGGTAATTAAGTTAATATAAGTCGACTGAGGTCTAAGGATATGGGAGAAACCGGATTTAAGGGCCGAAGACCCGGAATTGGAGGAATCGGAAATTGGCATTATAAATCGTGAAATGTTAATCCGTGAATAAAATTTCAAGTTTTAAATTGTGATAATCTTGACTTATTAAGCTAATATAATTAAAATTAGAGTCCGATGATGTGAAATATTGGGTTAGAAGGGTCAAAACGGGGTCTGGACGACGAAAACACGAAGCTGACTTGCTGCAAGCTTGACGCAAGCTTGACCCGCGCCTGCCGTGAGCTCGAGCGCCCGGTGAGCGCCGATTCCAGTGCAGGCACGCCTGCTGCTCACCACGGACTGCGCTCAAGCGCCGGTCTGCGTAAAAGCCGCATCAGGCTTTTTATGTCTGTTGCGGACGTGGGGAGAGGGAGGAAAAATCAGAGCGCACGGGTAGAGAGAGAGAGAGGAGCAAACAAAGGCCCTCGGGATGGATTCCAACTTCGAGTTAGTTGGAGAAATTGAAGATCAGGTCGAGACAAGTGCATTCACACCCTTCTCTTCCATTCATTTTTATTTTAGTTCGATCTCCTTCAGGTATTATTACCCTGATACCCGACCCCATGCATATATTTGTGATACCCATGAACCTAGCATGCATATATATGAATTTTATATCCAAATTTATAGGTTTGGACCGATTTTTGCATCTAAAACCCTAACCCCGCGCCTGGTAGTTTCGGCCCCCGATTTTTAGGGTTTTTACATAAATTAAGACTAGAATATTATTGCCCATATCCTAGGTAAGTTAATTTATCAATTGGATAATCAATTTGGTGGATTTATGTGGATTTCCGTTCGCGAAACCCTAGACCAGCGCTTGGACCCCATTTAAGCTTCGATTTAGAGTTTGATGCATAAAATGACTTAGGATTATGATTACCTATGCCTTAGATTTGATAATTTACCTATTAGATGTCCGAAATTTCAAGAATTAACCGATATGTGTATCCGGATACTGTTTACTCGAGCTCTTTGGTAATTTTGCATGATTTCGTATTGTTTAATTGTTAATTAAGCTGCATGTACGTTCGCATTTGATTAGTTGTTATTCCAAAATCATGTTCATTAATCAATTGTGAAGGAAACATGAGCTGGAGGCCTCCAAAGTTATAATTACCTCTTGGTGGTAAGAATCTCTATTCTTCCCTATGTTATGATATTCATATATGCAAAACGAGTCATGAGAAGACTTAATTCGAAAGAAAAATAAAAGTTATGCAAGTATACGGAGGGAATGCCACAAATGGATATGATATATGATTCATTCTCCTGGAGTGAGAACTATGTGAATGAAGTATGGTGGACCTTCCCTCAAAGAATATGAAATCATAGAACTAGGACCATGGAATTATGTTACAAAAGATAATAACCCTTGGCATGCCATTTGTATTATAGCAGTGACTCAAGAATTATCCTGTCCGCGTATTGTAGCAGGTGATACTCTTAACAAGTATTAGGATATTACTGTGAAAGGATGAGTACTGCCTCTGGGCCCCAGGGGACATGGGGGTATATGTTCATGGCCTGTTTACAGGCAATATGTGATGGCCTGCCTCTGGGTCGATAATAGGAGCCTACGCCTTTAGGTCATGTAGACGATATGACCCTTTCCTCGTTCTCCCGTACCTTTAGTTAGTAAGGCTTACTGACCCTGGTCTGCAAAGATAAATAATTATGCATTAAATACATTCCAAAAAGAAGAAGGATGAAACATGAAAAGTTAACTGTACCCCAAAAGTATATTCGATCATATTAATATTTACGCATCCTCATCATACACGCATCCTCATCATGCTCATAAATTCCTCTTTTGCTGTATTTTGCCTATATATTATTATTGTTTTTGATAACGTTGCACTTGTGAAGCTATTAGCTCACCCTTACTTCTCTTTACCTCAAATTTAGCATAGGTTTAATATACCCAATGGGATAGCGTAGAGATTCAAAGTGGACTAGGCTTGGGATTTGGAAGACCATATCGAAGACTTATTATTTGTAGTGAAATTTATGTCATGGAGAATTATATTTATTTATATTCCTTTTGGAATCTTAATGGATATTGTACATATAACTGATAATTAGATAGTTTAATTCCGCTGTGATTAGATTTGTTATACTTCCGTAGGTTATTATTGTGGGTTATAATAGGTACCTAGCGGCATCTCTCTTTGCTCGACGCTGTGTTTAGATACACAGTGTTTGAGCCACGAATTATGTGGCAATTAGATCCTGTGCAGTTTTGAATTATTGTTGTTATCGTTGTTGCTGATGCTGGATGTTGGGATTATTTTGGATGTATTATGTATTGTACAGGAGATTGTATAGGTTTTTGTATTGACGGATATTCGTATTACGAACGGAACTCTACCGAATTTTTGGCAAAAAAATACGGTTCGTCACATTACATGACCGAAAACCCTACCAACTCCACTTCACTCCAGAAAACCCAATTCAATCAAAAGATTATGTGATGCGAGTCCCACATTGGAAAGCTTGAGGCAAAACCTCCAACTTATAAATTAGGGAACTCTCCCTCCTACTAGACCGGTCTTTTGGAATGAGCTCTCCCCCTGGCTTATGCTCGCATTAATGGTGTTTTCATTGAGACCATTCCCAACCCGGAGAGGGCTACCTGAGGAGGGTTCTGACCGGAAAGAGTTACCTGCGGAGAGGCTGACCTACTGCCGATGCGTTGGGGCGGAGTGAAGTGTCGCAGAGTGAAAGCCGCCGAGTGAAGTGTAGCAAAGTGAAGTCCCACATTGAAAAGTTTGAGACAAAACCTGCAACTTATAAGTTAGGGAGCTCTCTCTCCTACTAGACCGGTCTTTTGGGATAGGCTCTCCCCCTGACTTATGCTCGCATCATTATGCACCCAAGATAACCTGAAGCACAAATGAGCCAAACCCTATTACCCTGTATAGTCCACACCCGAAAGCAACCCAAACCCATGTGCCAACCTAAGATCAAAACTAATCCAAAGGACTATTTTGCCGGAAAATTTTGTTACACATGTAACAATGGAAATGACTAAACTAACTTTCCAAGAAGAGTAGGATGATTCTCATGAAAAAGGATTATTTTTTCAGTATCTTTCCATTAATATAAGGGTATATACACAAGTGACATGGTTCCGTAAATAACAAACTACACAATCATTTTAAAATCAAATCAGACAACTAATTCTTAAATAAATAAGGAAACACAATCAATCCCAATACTCATAATTCCATAATATCCCTTAACTTTTTATAACATACACTAACTTTGCTGTAAAGTTGGTGCATAAATATTACTCATGCCCAACTTGAATAGTGGCATATATAACGAGCTGCTTGTAAGAATGTTGGTCATCATATCTGCTAGCTAATTTGCATTCTTAATATAGGAAACCTTTATAATACATAGGCTAGATTGTCCTTTATGCAGTTTCTGCCAAGTTTCGGAAGCTAGGTCCAATCATTCTGAATTGGATTATTTGTAATCCCAAAAGCCGCATTGTTATCACAAAAGAGCACCATAGGTGTTTTAAGACCCAATCAGAGCTCACTAAAGAGTATTCTTATCCAAGTTAGCTTTGTAATTGCACAATGGATTGCGCAGTAATTAGCTTATATACTAAAAAATGCCACCACATTCGGTAGACTTCCTATTTAATTTGGATCCCACAAATTAGAGTCTACGGAATACACATTCCAAAATATCTAGATGTCCATACCTGGATAACATATTACCTTTGCCTAGAGAAGATTATAAATGAGCCAAAATATGATTCATTGCACTCATATGCCGGTTGTTGGGATTATGCAAGAATTAAATTACCACACTAGAAGCATATAATAAATCCGGTCTAGTGCGAGTTAGATCAATTTTTCAACCATTCGTTGATATCATTCTTAGTTTGTTGGAATTGAATCTGGATAAAGAGACAGATCATAATTCACCTCAATGGAAAAATCTACTGATTCACAAGTAAAGTTGCCAATTTCAGCCAAGATGTTCAATGCAGATTTCTATTAGGAAAGAAAGTCCTTGCTTGGACTGAGATACTTCAATGCCAAAGAATTATTTGAGAGCCCTCAAGTCATTTATTCCTAATTCCTTTGCCAGGTAGCTCCGAAGCTTCTCTATTTCACTAGCATTACTTCTTGTAACAATTATATCACTGTAATAAATGACAACCAAAGTATATCATCACTATTTCTCTTATAGAAAAAGGAGTGAAATATCATAGCTTGCTTAAAATCATACTTCTCCATTGAGTGACTCAACCTCCCAAACCACTACCGTTGGAGATTTCTTTAGCCCATATAAATCCTTTCAGTTTGCATATATTCCCTCCTTTTGGTCTAAATTCTAAAGAAGAATCTATGAACACTTCTTCAATCAAATCACCATGAAGAATGACATTCTTCACATCAAATTATCTCAATGGTTAGTCCAGATTAACTACAAGATAGAGACTCTGATAATGTTCATTTTAACCATAAGAGCAAAGGTCTCTTGATAATTGATTTCATAAGTGTAGTTGTATCATTTGCAACCCGTTTGGCCTTGTACCTAATGATGGGTTTTAATGATTTTCACCCATAATTTCTGCTGTATAAAAGTTAATCTGTACTGAAATAAAGCTCCTGATATAATTGGTTTCTGAAAATTTTATACGGACTTATATTAATAAATCACTGTGAATTTCTAAAGCAAAACTGAAGGGTTTTAAGCTAAAACTGTATATTCTGAAGCGAGATTGAAGGATTATAAACTGTTACTGTATGTTCTGAACCAAACAGAAGAGTTATTGTGAAACTCTAACTGACTTCTGATACTGAAAAGGGTTTTCAGTTAAGAAATAAGAAGAAACTATTTCTGATACTGTTAATTAAGACCCATGGCTAATATACGATCATGTGAGATCCTCCGGCATACCTTAGGATATTACGGTGGTAATTGAGGATAACTCTGTCTATGGAGTTATATGTGGTCCGCTGTCCTCGGGGAGTTTTATAGGGAGGATACTGTTCTAGATCCCACGGAAGGGATCGATCCCACAAGAAGGGATCTACTATTACTGCTTCTGGCCTTAGATTGTGTGGAGTGAACACAATCTATCAGCGATTATTCACCCCCTCGGCTAGTAGGGTACACTAGTTGGTTCCTTAACTAGAGTTTCTGATGAAAGCAAATGAGATTTGGAATTGTTTTATGAAACTGCTGCCTGTTTAAATAGAATCATGCTATACTCCTGTTTCCATGAACTGCTTCTGTTTTTCTAATCTGATTTTAAGGTGTTTTTTTGTCCTAACATGACTTAAGTTTCCTGAGACCCGTTTATATGAAAATTATGCTTTCTTCATGATTATTGCACGTGTTTCTGCTCATCTGCACATATATTCTGCATGAAAGTATAAATAATGATTGCTGAAACCTGTTCATGCTGAATCGTACCTTTCTCATGTTTTCGGTACATTCTCTCTGCTCTCTGACAGTTTATAGAACCTTCTGTATATATGTTCTGCATGAGACCATCATAATCTGCATGTTTTAGTACCTTGTTGAATTTCAACTCACTGTTTTGTTTCCCCCCTCCAAATAAGGACGTAGGAAAGACACTGGAGGACCATGTGTAGCTAGAGATTGCAATGAAGGTTCTGAAGCCTCAGTAAAATCTTGAAGATTTATCTTGAAGCATTTTGGGAGATCCGATAGTTCTGCATGAGCCATAGAGTTTTGTAAATGAAATTATATATAAATGACTGTACTAGTTCTGCAAACTGTTAAAAACTATATTTATACTTCTGCAGATTATATCTTGGATATAGATGCTTCCGCTATATGTTTTCTAGTTTTCTGGTATAATTGATAGGGTTGTAGAATTAATGCCATGGATGGCATATATGGTCCTGTGAATACGTGTTGTAGGAAAACTGTGGTATTGTAGATAGTTGTGTGCTTGTACTGATCCAGCTTTTTTATTATGGTCAAGATTTTGAAGCTGGATATTATGTATGCTCTGTACTGATGTAAATAAACAGGATGTATTCTGGGTTTTTGTCCTGTTTTGAATAAAATTTTGCTACAATTTCTACAGAATTTACTGATGAAAATTTATAATTTCAGTTCTGAATCTATCTGACGGAGCATCCTATAGGAATTAGGACCCGTTCCGTCATACTTTATGGGCGCTTCTCCTCTACAGGCCACATTCCGGGTCGGCCCATGGGTTACAAGACCCATTACTAACACCCCATACCAGGAGGTTTGAAATTTCAGCTCCCGACATGTTTCTGATGGGACACCGCCTACATGTCTGTGCGCTTTCCTTTCCCAGGTGATTACGCTGCTTGGCGTCAGCGTAATCTCTTCGAATTAATGCTGGATGATCTCCTCCTCCAGCTATAAGTAGAGAGCCTCCCAACGCCTTCAATCACAAATCGTCTTCGCTAGCTAAGTGGCAATGAGAGTTCAAAGCTGACAGAGCCTACACAATCACAAGTCAGGATCGGTGGAGATTCTTCACCATTGTTCGAAGCTAGAGCTAAGGATGAAGTTGAAAGTCTACCTTGGTTTCTCCTTTTTGGGCCCAGCCCGAACCAGCCTCGTATTGCACTAAATGAGGTTCGGATTTTGGTGGCCAATTTTTGCTCTTCCCAGGCAAATCTAGATGGTCCTTGCTGGGGCAGCCTTTAACGAGTGGCGGATCAGCCCTTCTGATGGGAGAGGGCGATTCCTTGTCCCCTCCGGGCGAGCAACGCAATCCTAGGCTGCCCATTGGAGGACCGATCTCAAGACCTCTAGATGAGGAGCTTCCTCCAATCCATGTCAAACCTTAGGCCATCGTCGTCACGTTAGGTCTAGCAATAGGCACAGAGACTCACAAACTACACGGCTACGACCGGTTTCCGTAGACGATTCTTGGCAATTGCCTCCCCGGGTGAGAACTGGCTCTTTGTGCCTCATTCTTAGAGGGGAGGACTACTACATGCTTTCCCACCATGGGTCGAATGCCGCGACGGCCAGCATGGGTGTTTTTCTCTTGCAACTGTCTACCCCGACGACTGGTTGGGCAAAATATAGTCGGGTTGCTGCCCCACATACTTTTTTATTTCCTTTTGAATAGTATGCCCGTTGTTGTAA
The DNA here is from genome assembly GCA_025585075.1 of Nepenthes mirabilis. Classification (NCBI taxonomy): domain Eukaryota; kingdom Viridiplantae; phylum Streptophyta; class Magnoliopsida; order Caryophyllales; family Nepenthaceae; genus Nepenthes; species Nepenthes mirabilis. The sequence continues at coordinate 13,225 of JAODPA010068903.1, read as the reverse complement.
ACTTGTACTTTATAAAATGAATTAATGAATTGAACTACCGAGTGTAATTTGCTTTCATATTGCATGACTCCAATACTCTTACATGGTGTGAATAGTTGAAGAGCTTGAATACTATTTTGCGTTGCTTGATACCTAACAATCTAACAGTCTGAGCGACTGGTGACTCAGTCTTCTAGCGATTCGTCCCATGGCCGGTCATCCTTGACGCTTGGTTGGGACACGAGTCGGGCGGATCAACCTCGAGCCTGCCAGGGCTGCGCATCGTTAGTCTGCAGTGTAATATCCCGAATTCTAGTTTGATTTAATTTAATATTAATTAAAATTTTAAGTAAATTGGACGTGACAAAATTAATTAGATATTGAAAAATTTTAGGAGAATATTTGGATCAGTTGGGTTGGCGCCCGGAATGTGCCAGTGTTGTTGCTCAAATATTGATTCGGAATTTGGAATAAAAGAAAACAAAAATTGAATATGTATAACAATAATAATAATAAT
>JAODPA010068903.1:0-12679 GCA_025585075.1 Nepenthes mirabilis | reverse complement strand
ATTAGATTTATTATATCGGCGATTTGGATTTATCCTATCATTTAAATAGATTTTTATCTATTTGACATTTTCTCTAATTTATTTGACTCCTTTTATTTAAAATATGATACTTACTGAGTATTAGGCTCACTTTTTCTATTTTATCCTTTTAGAGTAGAAGACTCGGACGCATTGCCGAATATGATCGTGATCTGTCAGCCATTCGTCTTACTTGGTAAGTTTTGGTTCTATTATGGTTTAAATTGGTTTTTATGTGATCGGATTATAGAATTGGCCAGGCATGGGCCGATGGACATATATTTTGGAAACAATTGGATATTATATTATGTCTGATTTATGATTTTAGTTGGAATCTAACTCCCTTACGATGATTATAGAGCAAGTTGTACTTATTTTATCCGTACGGTTATCCGACGAGGTCCTGTGTAGATTTTGATTGATATCGGATCTTATTATTGATTTATCACACCCGAATTTTGGGACTTATAATTATTTATTTAAAATTATTTAGGATTTTACATTTTATGAATTATAATTATTTATTTAAATTGACCTACTTGTTCCGAATTCGTGACATCGTAGCACTGAAAAAATGTGATTGCCAGCTAAGCCTTGTAAACATCACTGCCAGGCTTAGATGGGCGCATTTGTCCCGATGCGCTCGCTCCCAAGAGGAGGTCATGACATTGAGAAAATATGATTGTTGGCTAACCCTTACAGCCAGTGTTATCGGGCTTAAACGGACACATTTGTCCTATTGTACTCGCTCCTGCAAGAAGGTTGTGACACGGCTATGGGTGAGCCTCGCGTAGGTCAACTAGGTTTCATGGCCACAGTCGCCGGACTCAAGCGAAATCTAAGTCATCGTCCGCACGTAACTATTGGCACTCAGTCCTATTAGAGGACGTTGTAGCTTTCATGCATTTGGTCCTGGTCCACCGACCATTGTTTACTGATAGTGCTCGTCCCTTCAAGGAGTTGTTGCACACATGCTGAGAAGTCCCCTAAAGTTTTAATAACCGCTTGATGGGGAGGTTTGACTCTTCATCCGCAAGCCCCCGGACATTAATGTTCGACCTTATCTGGGCCATTCGGTGAACGGGATTGAGGTTTCATATTCGACCGTCTCTGGGCCGCTCAGTCAACGAGACTAAGGTTTTAAATCAGGTCGTAGCCGATTACACAGCAGGTAAAGGAAAGTTTACCCAACTTAGGGGCAATGTAGGCCTTGAAATTTGATACACGCACACAAGAAATCAAATGATTGGCATAACAAACATAACAAGTAATGAATGACGTTCAAGTACTCCGCATGGATGCATTTGACTTACCTGTGCCTGGCGAAAAATCATCCGCAACACCTCTTGGGACAGAGGGCTCTCTGGGCCCATGGGACCATCCTTCTGATCTGGGGTCGTAGCTCATACACCCCGTTAAGATAGAACGTCAAGGCTAGGAACGGTCCCCGCCAAGAGGGGGGCTGATTGTCCCGAGGTCGTCAAGCTGCTGGATTTTCTGAGGAGATTATCCTTCTCTCCAGTCTCTATTGGATGCTAAGGTCTGGGAGTTGGAGGGTGGAGCCCCCGGCGTTACACCTTCAGAGGGATACTAACGATCTGGGGCCGCTAAAGATACGACTCATCTTTGGGCCACGAGCACATGCACCTCAGGGGCTAAACATTCGTCCTTGTGACTACCTGCGAAGGGGATATGGCCACAGGAGTTGACATCTATGGCAGCTGTGCTAGCTCGTGCCTTAGCATTGGTCATATCTGCTCTTGTTGGAGTAGTGGCTAGACTTTTCAGTCAATTCCTACAAACAATGCCAATAATGCATCCCTAGATCCGGACTATCGAACGGGTTATGGTGCCACTTAATCTTTCCTGAGGTCGACTTAAAGCGAGTCTGGTCATCATTATTTTAAACCTATATCCTGCGTAATACAACTGACAAATGAAAGGTAAAAGGACGGTGAGACTCGTTCCACAATATATCCTCTGACGCTCAAATTAGAAATCTTTTTCAGACAGATAGAAAGATGGGAGGATGTGTAAAAAATGATGCGTAGACGTATGCATTTGAGGAATTGAGTGTACACGAAAGACTGAGCTCCAATAATGCGCTTGGCTAGGGAGTGGCTTTAAAACAGAAGACTAAGCTCCGGGGAGTGCGCTCGGATGAGGAGTTGCTGTGAAATGGAAAACTAAACTCTGGTGGTGCACTCGACTGGAGAGCGGCTTTGAAACAGAGGATTGAGTTCCGATAAGTACGCTCGACTAATGAGCCGCTTGGAGATGGAGAACTGAGCTCTACTGGTGTGCCCAACTGATGAGCAGCTTTGAAATAAAAGCTTGACTTCCGATGGTATGCTCAGTTGAGAAGCAGTTTTGAAAAGAAGGATTGAGCTCCGACAGTGCGCGTGGCTGGAGAGCGGTTCCAAGATGAATGACTGAGCTCTGATGAGTGTGCTCGATCGAGGAGCGGCTCTTCTGTTGCACCGAGATGGTGGGTGGCTTCAAGGAAGGAATGCCTACTTTAGAGAGTGACTCTAGGACCGAGAGTCACATCCTGTGGTCACTTTTCCCTTTCGAATTTTTTGACCTATGGAAAAGCCTCCCTTCTCATGAGGATGAAGGAAGGTATGTGTAGACTGAGAGTGCGCAAGCCCCCATCTCCTGAGAATGAAGGGAGGTATTTGTAGACCGAGAGTGCGCATGCTCGGTCGCTGCCGCTGGGGCACTGTAGTTGTTGTAGTGAGTGGCCGACAGTGCGACTCTACCGTCCTGGCCTTCTGAGTGTGCCTAGATCATGGTCCCCCGACGGGCTGCATTGTAACAGACAATCAAGGGCGCGGCCACATGGGATTGTCTACTAAATTCGAGCTACTGAGGGGCATGCCACTGAGCTGTGTTCGACGGGCGACTCTGAGGGCCCACATCTCGCTGAGTGGATCTGGGTTGTGCGATCTGGGCCTTGGGCCACAAGAGACTTCTCTTGGATTTAGGCTTTCTAGGCGCTCCTCTGTAGGCCTCATTCCAGGTGGGCATATGGGTTACCAGATCCATCAGTTTTCTAATTAACCTAATAGTATGATGTCTCTATATAATGATTCTAAATTTATTATTTGACTTATAATTGATAAATTGAATTATTATTGAGAGATTATATTTCTCCTTCTTTTCGTTGGTCATCTCTGTTATTCATTTTTTCCATCCTGCTCTTTGCTTCTCTCAGTTCCATCTTTCTCTTCTTTTTTCCTTCACTACTTCTCTTTCCCTTCATCAATTACCGACCGCATTTTTTCCTTCCAATTACAGTTGTTCCTCCTCAAGAGACTCCACTATTCTGTTAAGTTTCTCTTATCGTTCCCACCCAAGCTTTAATCATGTAGAATACAAGTTCATCCATTTGTCAACTTAAAAAAAAATCTGTGAGCTTGTTGTTAACAATAAACAGGAGCAATGACTACTTCATGCAAGAAACTCGGACAAGTTTATGAGTTTGAAGAGATAAGCATGATAAGAATGTGAATACTAGGACAAAGACAACCAGATAAAGTACATTTTATGAACTTACCATGGGCCCATATCATAAATTGACTTTGCAGCAAATTTCATGTCATCAATGGTTTCCATTTGCACACCACCAAGTAAAGCAGACGCCTCCATCAAATTTGCTGTCACCATGTCAGCCACAGGTATAAGCTCATTGCTGCACAAAAGAAACAGGAAGGTACCTAAGGGTTCTCAGAAAATAACTACAACAAAATTAGTAAAAATGATATCTGATATAAAAAGAAATATCATTATCGGCAAGTTAGTTTCTCATTGATTGCATTCCCTCCACTGAAATCATGAAATTTCTCTCAGGTCTTTTATCTGAATATTGTCTCAGTGCTTTACATCATCCCTTAATTGAAGATTACTTCAACATGTATAAGGAGGCAAGAAGCATGCTTCACCAGATCATTTATGATTTACCCACCTGAGCATGAAACAAATTGAATTTTTTGTGGAAAAGCAAGATCTTGTTTCTGATAAGGCGAGGGTCTACAAAAGAGATGGAGGAATGCAACAGTTTCAGCTACTAATTGGCCTAAACTATCTTTGAGAATTGCAAGTCATAGCATTCCCAGCATAAATAAGTTTAATCAGCGAGAATGATTAACAATCGTCTAAGAACTTAGCTATGACAATTACTTTCTTGTAGACATTTTCAATAACATGTACTAGTAAAATATGTGATGTAAGCAAAAGATAGTATGTGACAGTACTCAGAAGCATATAGCATGCAATTGTTGTTTCCTTCTTTGTTGATTTCATGCAGCACAAATATTTATGCCAAATTAAACAGTTATAATTTCGTGAATGAATATACAGAACCGATCAGAATCATGGATCCTTATCAATGAAACATATAGGATGGTATACACACAGAGATTCAACATACCGAAATACAGGAAGAATGGAAGAACCAGCCAGTATATCTCCACTAGTAGATACCATCACAGGGTCCACCACTAAAGCTGTCTTCAATAAGATAGTAACATAATTCATCAGGTCAACCCATAAGTCACACCAACAACCAAATGCATGCTGTAGTAAAATTGCATACCTCGAATTGGAAATTCAGAGATACATTGGAGAAGTACTTTGGCAATACCAACAGAAGGAATCATTCCAGTCTTTACCTATATATTGGAGGACAACTTTTGGTGATACTAACAAAAGGAATCACTCCCGTTTTTACCAAGACAAAGTTCATAGTCAACCTAAAATCCAATGTCCAGTGGCAAGAGATACATACACAGTTCAAAACAGAACCATAACAGAAACTTCATTTCCATCATAAAAGCATCAAATTCCAAGCAAAAACTTAAATAAATAACCAAACAGATTTTTTTCTCTGTTCCCATTAGTCATAAACTCATTGACTTCTTACTAAAGGGAAAAGTAGAAGTTTGAACCTGCGAAAGCAATTTCATAATCAATTGTTAAAGCCTTAAGTATCTTTAAGAGGAGCCGGTTATATAAAGTTGCTTCGGCTATTCCACTCGGTTAAGTATAATATCCTTCAAGGGCAAACGCAATTTCATATCCTTTTCTATCGTCGTATTCAAAGATTTTGCAAGTCTACCTCTCCCTTTGTTCTAACCTATACTTCAATCAAATCACCTTTTCCCACCGTTTCTTTGCTAGGTGTGCATTTTAAGTGTCTAGATCACCTTAATGTTGATAGCTCATTTTTTTCTTCAATATAATTAACTATTAATATGTTAATTGTTTATTTTTTTTCTTTAAACTGACTCTACTAATCTATCTTAACAAACTCCTCTCCTTAACACTTACTTTTTATACATGTTCTTTATTGCCCAATATTCAAATTCATAAAGCATAGCAGTCTTCTAAAATTACATTTTCAATTTCAAAGGTATCTTCATGTCACAAACCACTGCCTATGCATTTCTCTATTTTAACCTACCTATGTTAATCTTGTTCTCATATCAGTATCGATATCTCCATTTTCAAAAATTATAGAACCAATTGCAAATCCATTGACTTTAGGAATAACGTGATCACTAACTTGTTCATTATTCCCTATAGACTTTACAAAGGTTGCATTAATGTCTTCCATTGTACTACTACTTATCTTAAACTCTTTAAAATCAAGAGCCTTTGTCCACATCAATATTTATTTCCATTACTGCTCTAGTTTCATCAATCAAAACATACCCCAAACATACACTAAAGCACCTTATCTTGACGTCTGACAAGTTCATTCATAACTAAAGCAAACAAGTGAAATCTTATAATAATAGGGAACTTCTTGGTATCATTTGTTACTTTTCTAACACAAGTCATTTTTCAACAAATTTGCATAATGGCATCTATATATTTTACACCAGTTATCCTTATCTAGCATCCACCATGAGATTCCAAGGACAGCCTATCAAGCCTTCTCTAAAACAATGAACAAGTATAGATCTCTTTTATTTTCCCTAAATTTATCTATTTAACAAATTTATAGTTTTAGTGGTTGACCAACTTGGAAGAAAACCAAATTGATTTTTAGACATGCTCATTTCCCGTCTTAGTCTTTGTTCAATTAATATTTCTCAAAGGTTCATAATATGGCTCATTAATTTAATAACATGACTGTTGGAACAATTTCAAATATCTTCCTGATTTTTGCACGTAAAATACTTACCCTACATTTATCTAATATTAATTTAGTTCTTGAAATATATTAAACATGCTAATTAATCTAATCACCTCAAATCTCCTGAATGTTTACAAACTTCAATAGGTACAAGATTGGATCCAGTCAATTTAGCATTTTTCTTTTTTAAAATTGCATATTTGACTTCTTGAACTCTACTTTTATGGGAATGACTAGAACTTTTAGTATTTTCCTCCTCTCTAACTTTTATGGGGTTTAGGCCTTCCCACTTTTTTCACTGAATAACTTATTTCATCTTTCTTTTATGGCATATCCTCCTAACCAACTTAAAGATTCAATTATTCCTGTTATTTCATTGAATAAGTAATTAAATATCGATGTCTTTCTTTTATGAGATAATCTTTTAATAATACACTATTATCATCACCTTTTATGCATCTAACAGTTAAATAGGTTCCTACTCTTTTTTTCTTGCCCTACTCAGTCCCTGTCTTTCACTCTTTAGCTCCTAACAGTGCACAGCACATTGTAAGTTCCAAACTTCACTACAGTTACATTTTCATTGCTAGTCTATTTGCCTCCTTATATTATAGATACATCATTAAAAATCATATCCTATGAAACTCTCTTTCCTCTTTACTGTCATTTGGACATCCTCATTCCCACCTTCCTAGGCACCAATGCTTCCCCCAGATTTTCCTAAGAATTTCTTTTATATAACCTTATTACCATCAGCCCTCTTCCTCTGTGCATTATTTGCATCTTGTCTATCACCCACTTCCCAAATTCCTCTAACCTGTTTTTTGACATTTTCTCCCTTTAGGTTCTACCATCTAGTGCTCTTATCCTTAGATATTATGTTCTTTCTTTTCCATCTTTTAATGATTATATCCAATACCAAAAAATCTATGTTGCATAGTTAGACTCTGCTCAGGATTGATTTTACAAAACTTACATTACAACACGACATATCTAATTTTATTATTAAGAAAAACTCTATTCAACTAATCCTAGATTGCTTTTAAATGTATTAAATGGTCTATCTCTTTTTGTTAAAGCAGGTATTTAGTATTAAAAGCTCATAAGGGAGAGCAAACTCTAAAATCAGATTTCTTGAGTCATTATTATCACCAAAACCACCACATGCTCATTCATATTCCTTATTATCCTTCTGTATATGACCATTTGAATCTCCTCCTAGAAAATTATTAACATCCACACATGTCCTCTGCATCACAGAATCCAAATCTTCAAAAAAATATTTTCTTTACCATATTCTGACAAGCTGTTTTGAGGAGCTTAAGCACCGAAACTATTTATAATTTTTGTCCCTAAAACTAGTTTTAGTTTTATGATTCTATCCACAACTCTTATAACAGCTAATATATTTCTTTTAGAAACTTATCTACAATAATTTCTTTTAGAGAAATTATATTAAATGTTGTTGTAATCATCATATCCACTATCTTTATGTTCTTTCCACAAAGGTTCCTATGTTCAAGTGGCTAATCTAAATCCTACTTTCCTGAGCTACTCTCATAACCAGCCCATCTTGCATATTTAACACTATTTTTTAGCAAGGGCATCACTCATTGCTTCAGGGAACCCTTTCCCATTTTTTGACTCTCTGAGTGGTATAAGGTATGCCCCAACAGTATAATGGAAGAAGTCCTACACTGGATGACAGCTAACTGCTTAAAAAGTACTTTTTAATAAGCACAAACTTTAGCTTTGGAAAGCCATATTTTGAGCATTGACAACTAGTAAATAGTTTCATGAATTACTAAATCAACCAAACACATGGACTATAACCAGAGTTTTCCAATTGCAATGACTCAATTCCATAGTAATAAATGAATTTCAAACAACAATCAAACAGACAATATTATACTTGAATCATATTGGAGTTTCCAAATATTTATAGTTCTTTGATCAGAAACATTACAAAATAAATGGGTAGCCAAGTGCATGATTTCACATAATGACAGGTCCAAAGAACTACTAAATAAATCCCATCATGTAATTGTCAATTGAGTATAGCTAACATGCATTTGAGATTGAAATACAGGAATATGAATGCCATCGAATTACCTTTCTTGAGTATTTGTGAGAGTCGTTGATGTAACATCTTGATATTTCATGTTCCGATCTATGGCCTTTTCGTGTGCATAATTTAATTATGACATTTTTATTGGGCCATTTTGGGTTAATTTATTTTATAGACTTTGTTTAATCCTTGTGGATTATACTAAATTATATTTTTAAGAGTATTTTGGTGAGAATATGCATGGACCTGCCGTAAGAAAGGATATTAAGAGGGACAATATGTAAGTTTGAAAGTTATAGAAATTGAAAGGTTGTTACCTGTGTTGGCCAAACCATAAGATTAAGTTTGAAAGTTCAAAAAATTTAAAACTGAAAGTTGTTTTGTGGCATTAGGAATAAGTTGGCAGAATCCATCAGAGATGGTTTGAAAAATTTTAAGTTTGAAAGTTAAATTCAAAAATTTGAAAGTTGGTTTTATCTCAGGATTTTAGCTGAAACCAGGTCCGTTTTAAAGGAGGGAAAGGAGGAGGTCCAATCTGTATTTAAGAAGGAAATTGGGGTTGCCTCCACCTCACACAAAAATTCAAGAACCTGGAGGATGCTGGCTAGAGAAAGGAAAAGCAGGAGAAGGAAAAAGGGAATTCCAGAAAAGTTGTGTAAGTAATTCATGTACCCTCTTGTCAGTAAATTCATTACCTTCTTCCTTGATTTTGAGGTTTGAATAAGATAACCTGTTATCTTCTTCCTTGATCCACATGCTTTCGTTGGGTTGTTAATAGTATGGAGGAAACTATTTTCACACATTAGGTATTATCATATGCTAGTGGATATATATGATGTGGATCTAAGGCTTTTTGCGTAAGAAGATTGTTAGTAGGAGTTGTTAACTATTATGGTATGCTAAATCATGAGTAAATCTAGAAATTTGAGGCCTCATATGTGCATAATTGTGGTTTTGGACAAAATCTATCATGGGCTGCATGAGCTCCTCTCTCATGGAAGACTTGCAATTTGCCTCTAGTAGTGTTATTGTTCCTTACAGCATAAGCGCCTATCTAGCAGCTAACTTGCAGTTTGTCTCTGGCAGTGCTAATGTTCTTTATAGCACAAGCATCCATCTTGTAGTTGACCTATTATTTCCTCTGATAATGTTATTGTTCCCTGTAGCACACGTCTCACCCAGCGTATGACCTGTGGCTTGCCTCTAAAAGTGTTATTGTTAAAATAAGTGCCCATCTAGCGGATGACTTGTCGTTTGCCTCTAGAAGTGTTATTATTCTCTATAGCATAAGCGCCTATCTTGTGGCTAACTTACGTTTTACCTCTAGAAGTGTTATTGTTTCCACAGCATAAACGCCTTGCTCGCGGCACACCTGCAGTTTTAATCTATGGCTCTCGGTTCTAACTCGCAGTCATCTCACAGATTTATGTACACTACAGAATTTATGATTATAGTAAATGATTCAAATGTAAATGAATTTCAACACATTTATACGAAGTTTTAGAGATGTTAGAAATGTCGTTAGTTTTGAGACCTAGAGATGTTTATTCTAGTGTTTTTGATATATTTAAAGGACTTTGTTAAGCCATAGTGACAGGTGGCTAAGTAGAAGTACTTAGGTGCTCATGTGTTGATTCCTCTATTGTTCTTAGTTTGATCCATTGATTATTAAATTCCCTTTGTTTCTGTAACATAATGAGGACAATTCATGGGGAGAAGCAAGTAACAGGTAAACTAATAAAGTAAAGAGAAATAAATAGTTCAGCAACTGAAGCTCTTCTTGATGCAGCATTAGAATTGGATCAGTATACAAACTTCAGCACCGAGACAGCAAGCCATTAGTTACAGCTATTAATATTGTTAGTTGTTGTTAGTTGGTTGATAGTTTGGTTACAAAGATAAATAAAGGAGTTACATGGGAATTTGCACAATATAAAGCATGCAAATATTGAACTGTAATAAGTTTTATTGATGTAGCTGATTTTGTGATTTGTTTATAAGAAAGCCTATCAGTTGCCGTAGCTCCCCTCCTCTTTTCCTATTTCTTGCTCTGTTCTTCCCTTGTTTTTCCTCTGTCTTCTTCTCCTTCCCTCTTATTTCCTTTCTTTCTTCAACAATTTCATTGTCATTGTATATCTTGTCGTTATTTTATAGATAAGTAGAGTATGGAAACTCTAAGGGTGTCAGGGTGAATAGGGTGTCTAGGGAACCCTAGAATAGTCCACACTAATTCAATACCAATCCCATATCTAGTAGACTGAGGTCTTTTGACTTTTGCAAATTGATGCATATAGCTTTATAACCATCAAAGAGTGACATCATGGGATATCTAGGTGGGCTATCGAGTTGGCATGGGCAGGCCATGGTACTATAGACCCTCAAGGTAAACTACTATTGTGTGTGGTTGGGCGGGGTAGCAGGGATGGTTGCATATCAAAGATATCAAGTAACCTTATATGACTTACCCAACCAATGGAAACGTAAATATGATGACTTTTGATTCACAATTGTAGAACAAGATCCAAGGAGATTTTTATTGACATCTCATTTGTTTAGAACTCGAGTTGATTTGGTCTAAGAAATCCGAGGAGGTTCACTAATATCTTATGATATTTCAAGACCTCGTTTATGTTAGAATTTCATGAAATCCTGTTATTTATATTCAGCTTAGTGATAACTTATGTCGAGCATTTGATATTGTTGATATTGATATCGTATATTGATCTATTGATATCCTATTGGAATTGAGCTTGATATATTCAGGAATTGTCATTTTGCTTTTCATATTGTATATTATCTTACTGTGCTTTTGAATAGCCTGCTCGCAAATGAGTTACTTAGATCATTCATTGACTTCCATTGTTGTTGACTTTGGCCATGAATTATTTGCTCTGCCTTCGGCTCACTTTTTGTATTTCTTCCCTTTTAGAGTAAAGCACATGTAGCTTGAAGACTGATCTGAGGGCAGTGAAGGCCAACTTGCTGTTTCGATATGAGAGTCTCTTAGAGGATTGCCTAGCTTATGTCCTAGTTGAGGCATTTTATTAAGGCATTGGACTAGTTGTTCTATAATACTTGTTTTATGGTTAGTGGATCATGGCAATTTTAGAATTTGCCACTATAGAAATCAACAGTTACACCAACTTTGTTCAACGTTATACTTAGTTTTTGCTCTTGGGCTGTATTTTCTAAATTATTGACATATTTAGAAATATTGACCTTTATGATTGGATGACCTTATGGTATTTATGATGAGATGATGTATTTAACTTGAGTTTGATGTTATTTTCTGCATATGCAGCTGAGCGGTGAGTCAGATTAGCCTCGGTCACTACATTTGATGCACTAGAAGTGAAAAAAGGAATTCGAAGCTCACGATGCAAGCATCCCAAGATCGACTAATAAAGTCCAAGACCAATAGTAAATTCAAGTATATCCATGAAATCAATTCAAGCAAACCATGAATCTAGTGTTGAGATGAATTCAAATTTCCAGCCAATGCCCAGGTCCTTCGCAAGTGCAAAATGCCAAATCGTTTTTAAGGAATCAAACCAATCAACTAAGGATTGATGCATGGAATCCAATCTCAAGCCCCTAAATGCATGTTTAAACAATTTTTATTTATGCCAAGAGATCTAATAGTTCATAATCAGGATTACCACATCAACTTGCATATCAGAAAGAACAGCTTTCATTTGCTCCGCAACAAAATCCTCCGGCAAAATGTGAACTCCCTGAAAATTCAATCCAAATATTTGTAACAAATTAACAAAGTCCTCGAGTTGTCTTAGACTTAATTAAGGACCCGTGACAGGCATTTCAATCCTTTGACTCCTTCCCATAAAAGCCACCCACTTTATTTCCTCTCATCTGCTTTACATTGAAACATATAAACACGTAACGCCTTAAAAAGGAAAGTAAGGTAGTTAGCAGGCCACTCCCATGACCAAGTGACAAGGGATCGGCTCACCTCCACCTCAGGTGGGTGAGGAATGCCTCACTCCCATGATCTGGCAAGAGCCAACACTCTTGTACCACTCAACGACAGGGTTCCTATCTATTCCCTCTAATATTTCTTTTCTTAAACGTAAAGACGAAGGCACACAACACTGTTTCGAAAAACACATTGTTGAAAATCAACAATGACCTGAACCCCGACAGTGTTCTGGGCAGTGACGGCAGTGATCACAGTGGAACAGTAGACTCCACGCGCAGCACAAGTCTTAAGATCAGCTTGAATTCCAGCACCACCACCCGAATCGGAGCCCGCTACGCTCATCACATGTGGAATTTTAAATTCTGCGAGGATCTGAGCGCTTGCCATCACGACGAAACGGAGAAAGAGGCAGATTTTGAGTGACAGAGGGGAACTGGAACCACAAACTCAGCTTTTATGACAAATAGTTATTTTTTGAAAATAAAATAAAATTAAATTAAAATTAAAAATTTTT
>JAODPA010068902.1:0-10043 GCA_025585075.1 Nepenthes mirabilis | reverse complement strand
AATTTAGAAAAATAATTAAATTTACAATCTAAGATAATTATTTCATTTGCGATTATATTTGACATGTTCAAGAGATCATGGAGTAAGCCAAACATTTTAAATTCAAACAGAATCAATTTGGTCTAAATTTTTGGCCATGCTCGCCCCTGTTGACCATATACCTTAAAACCAAGCAAGGTGATACATTCTCCTTTAATCTCTGTTGCATTAGATATTAGTCTACTTCAAGCTAGCACTGTAACTTCGGACTAATAGGGACTGCACATCGTATCTTTCTTGTGAGGTTTCAGACCCAAAAACATGATAATTTTAGAGTAATTAAAATAATAATAATCTATCAGAAGCCAAACATACATTAAAAAATGAGCGTTGGAAGTAAAAAGTTGAAAAATATCTAAGTTCAGCAGGCAGCAAGTTTACGCCTGTCGCGCGCCCGAGGTGCGGCAGCGAGCACAAAATCCAGAACCTAGCCCGCACGCCGTGCGCCCTGGCGAGCTCAAGCGGCCGCTGGCAGAACCTGGCGCCCACGTCGTGTGCCTTGGCGCGCTCGAGCGAGCATTGGCAAAAATGCAGCGCGCTCACGACTTTTGCCCTGCGTTTTAATTTCGTTTTTATTATAAAGGGAAAGGAAAAAGAGAGAAATGAGAGCAGCAGCAGCACGAAGGAAAAGGAGGGAGAAGAGAAGAGGAAAAAGGAGAAATCACTCGTTCTGATCCATTCTTGTTAAAAATAACGGTAGATCAGGCTCAGGTAAGTGTATTTCGGATGTTGTTTTTCGCTTTTACCGCTTTCTCTTATTTCAAAATTGATGAAAATACTCAAAATTATATTGTTGCATGTTTAAAGCAAACGAAGCATGTTTCCCTCGATTGTTCGATTAGATTTTGTGTTTACTCATATGTATTGTAAGATTTGGCTTTGATTTCATGAACTAACATGTAATTAGTGTTCGATTTAGTTCCGGAAGCATGTGGTGAAACCCTAACTCAAAAATATTAGGGACTTTTGATTAAATTGCATGATTTAGTGTATGTATTTGGATTTATGGCGTTGATTTCATGAATAAACACATGTTTGGTGTTCGATTTGAGTCCGAAAGTTTTGGCGAAACCCTAGGTATGAAAATGAAGAGGTTTTAATGATTTTTAACCGTAGTTTCTGCTATATAAAAGTTCATTGGCACCGAAATGAAACTCCTGGTATACTTTATTTTTGAAAATTTTATACAAACTTATACCGATAAATTACCGTGCACTTCTGAAGTAAAATTGAAAGGTTTGTAGACTGTTACTGTATATTCTGAACCAATTCTGAAGGGTTTCTAATTGTCTCTGTATATTCTAAAATAAATCTAACATGTTATGAATTATTTCTAAACATTCTGAAGTTAACTAAAGAATAAATGTGAAACTCTAAAACAAAAAAGGGTTTTTAGTTAAGAAGTTATTTCTGATACTGTTATTTTGGACCCAAGACTAATTACAATCAGTTTAGGTTCTCCGGCATACCTTTAAACGTTACAGTGGTAATCGATAATAACTTTGTACATGGAGTTATGCGTGGTACGCCCTTTCCTCAGGGAGTTACGGTCAGGAGGAAAGATTCTGAACCTAGCCTACCTTCGGGAGGCACACTTGTACTGATTCCATGGGAAGGGATCTTCTCTTTATATTTTTGGCATTAAATTGTGTGGAGTGAATATAATTTATCCTCAATTATTCTCTCCCTCAACTAGTAGGGTCTACTAGTAATGTCCGTTACTGTTCTTTATTGTTCTGTACTACTATTCTGTTCTTTACTATTCTGTACCGATTATTGTTCTGTATTGATATAAAAGAGAAAGTTTCTGATTCTACTTTCTGAATTACACTGATTTCTAAGTTTAATTATTGTCTAATTATACTTTCTCTATTTTCTGTCCTGTTCTGCATAAACTGTTTCGCATAACTGATTTACTGCATATCTGCATGTACATTGTTGGGCATCAGCTTACTGTTTTACTTTTTTTTCCCTCCAGATAAGACTGTAAAATTGGTACTTGACGAGAAAGAGTGACTTAAAGCTTATTCTGAAGACTTTTGAGGATTTGAAATATTTTGGAGTCGCCAAAGAGGATTAGTTAGATGTAAAGACTTGATTTTAACATGTGATTTTGTATATAGATTTTATACCTATGGATATATATGTAATTGGTTCAGTATAGAAATATATGTAATGCATGTGATGAACAAGAAACTATACTTCTGCAGATTAATAGTTCTGTTTCCGCTCTATATTTCTGAATATTCTGTATAGGTTCTAGATGGCATCTCACTCATGAACTGTTAATATAGTAGATGGTTTGTTGGGTTAATGCCATGGATGGCATCTGTGATCTTATGTACGCGTATTGTAAGAAAAATTATGATATAAATAGATAGTTGTTTACGTGTACTAGTTGGTTATATAAGTTTTGTACAGGTTATATTTTTGGATTTTCATCGAATTAAAAAGAAGACTCTACCAAAATTTCTGCAGAAGTTATACTTTATATTTTGGTCCTAAATCCTATTTTTGTCTTGACATAAGTTTCTAAGAAAAAAAAACAGGTCCGTCATAATTAGTATTAGAGAATTGAGATGCCTTAGAAATTTACTGATAAAAAAGCGGAAGTATAAGTTTGAATATCTGTACAGAATTCCTGTAGGAATAGGTCAAGATAGTTAAGGAAATTAGAACTCTTAAGAGATTAGTTCTTAGGATAGGTTTAAATTTTATTAAACTGTTGAATATTTTTTTTCCTTCAACTGATTTCTTAGAATTATAATATCGTATTTGTCTTGATTATAGGATAGCTAGTAGAAAGGGTAGAAGAAATAATCATGGTGGTGCTAGTACGCCCTATGATAGAGAGGCTGCTTATATCGATCTATTGGAGAGAATAACTAATGTAGTAGAATCTGTCGAGTAAAGGCACATGGCTCTGGTCCCTGCACCCGACAACTTCAACACTTTTTACTCCTACGACTTATGACAGATTTACAACTGAGCAAGCACCAGGCTTCCTAAAAAAGCTTGATCCGACAGAAGCGGATGTGTGGTTAAAGAGGATGAAGAAGATACTCACTATGATTGGGTATACCGATCAGGAGAAGGTCACTTTCGCGGTGTATAAATTGGAGGACGAAGCTGACAGCTGGTGGAGTATGAAGAAGAGGGTGTTGGGAGTGCCTGATGATGCCATTACTTGGGAGATATTTGAGGATGTGTTTATGAAAAAATACTTTTCATCCAGCCTCCAAGATCAGAAAGAGTTGGAGTTTATGAGATTGAGACAAGGAAAATGACGATGATGGAGTACGATGTTAGATTTATTGAATTATCCCGTTTTGCACCCTTCTACCTAGAGGATGAGTTGAAAAAGGTGAAGAAGTTCCAACAAGGACTATGAGATGATATTAGAAAGTCCTTATCAATTCTGAAACTCCAAACTTATACTGAAATTCTAGATAGGGCAGCGATCTATGAGAAAGAAGCGGAGAAGGAGAGATTTTATGCAAAGAGGACTGTTAGCCATGTGAGAATTAGTGTTGGATCTGCTGTGAGATCTTCTAGATCGTTCAAGAAAGCGAGGACGGCTGATAAGGAAAAGAGTGTTGTATCGAGTCAGTCTGTGATTAGTTCTAGAGTATCAGCTAAAGATTATACCTTCTATGAGGAGACATCAGGGGCAAGCATGTCGTATGGCATCCGGAGTATGTTTCAGATGTAGACAGTAGGGCCACCAGATCAAAGACTGTCCATCACCTCCAAGGTTAGAAGGAAAAAAGCCTACTATCCCGGCAAAAACCTTCGTAGTGATTGTTCAGGACCTGGAGGCATCTCTGAATGTCATGGAAGGTACTCTTTTTATTTGTGAAGTTTTTGCATCTATATTATTTGACTCGGGATTTACCCACTCCTTTGTTTCTCCAAGATTAGCATACATTGTATCTGCCCCGTGCATTTTATATTGTAAATTGTTTATGTGTACTCCCACTGGGTCTCCTGTGATTACTGATATTGTATATCCTGAATGTATAGTTGAGGTGAATGGGAAATATTTGGTTGTGGATTTGGTATTGTTGAACATGAGTGATTTTGATATGATTTTAGGGATGGATTGACTGGCCAAATATCATGCCAGTATTGACTATTTTCTGAAAAGGATTTGCTTTAATATTCCTGGAATGGAACCCTTTTTCTTTCAATGCATTAAGAAAAAGGGTGTTCCTATATTAATCTCTACTTAACATGCTAAGTATTTGATGAAAAGTGGATGTAAAGCTTACTTGGCATATACCTGTACTACTGGCCTGCACTACTGGGAGTCATAGTGTGCCGGCTAAGGACATCCTAATTGTCTATGATTTTGAGAATATATTTTCAGAACAGTTACTTGGATTACTTTCACGTTGGGAGATTGAGTTTAAAATTGCTATTGTTCCTGGTGTTAGTCTAGTTTCTAAGGTCCCTTGTCGTATGACTTCGGATGAATTGAAGGAGTTGAAATTGTAATCACATGAGTTGTTAGATAAGGGCTTTATCATACCGAGTGTATCTCCTTGGGGTGCACCAGTATTGTTTGTGAGGAAGAAAGATGGATCTTTACGACTATGTGTTGATTATTGTGAGTTAAATAAAATCACAATTAAGAATAAATATTCTCTACCATGTATTGATGATTTATTTAATCAGTTGCAAGAATCTCGGGTGTTCTCGAAGATTGATTTGAGGTTTTGTTATTATCAATTGAGGATTAAGTCAGAAGACGTGGCTAAGACTGCTTTTCAGACGCATTATGGCCATTATGAGTTCCTTGTTATGCCTTTTGGCCTTACAAATACTCCAACTGTTTTTATGAATCTGATGAATAGGGTGTTCATGCCGTACTTCGATAAATTTGTAGTGGTGTTTATTGATGATATCCTGATTTATTCAAAGGATTATAAGGAACACGAGATTCATTTGAGAATAGTACTTCAAGTGCTCCTCGAGAAAAAATTATATGCTAAGCTAAGTAAATGTGAATTCTAGTTAGAGAAGGTGATATTTTTAGGGCATGTAATTTTTAATGGTGGTATTTCTATAAATACAAAGAAGGTAGAGGCTATTACAAACTGGAGCAGGCTGGCTTCTGTGACTGAGGTTAGGAGCTTTCTGAGTATGGCGGGTTATTATAGGCGTTTTGTAGAGAATTTTTTACAGATTGTTATGCCTCTGACTCATTTGCTGAAGAATGAGGTTAAGTTTGTATGGATTGAGAAGTGTGATCTAAGCTTTCAGGAGCTAAATGATTGCTTGACTACCGCTCCAGTATTGGTTATTCCAGAGGGTTTGGGAGGCTTTGAGGTGTACTGTAACGCCTCTAAGGTGGGTTTAGGATGTGTATTGATGCGGCATGGTAAAATTGTAGCTTATGGATTTAGGCAACTTAAAGTGCATGAGAAGAACTACCCTACCCATGATCTGGAGCTTGTTGCTATTGTTTTTGTCTTAAAAATTTGGAGATATTATTTATATCGTGAAGAGTTTTTTGTGTATTCTGATCATAAAAGTTTGAAGTACCTATTTTTACAAAATAAACTTAACATGAGGTAAAGGAGATGGCTTAATTTATTAAAGGATTATAACTGTGAGATACAGTATAAACTAGGGAAGGCCAATGTGGTTGTGGATGCATTAAGTTGCCAATTGAGGTATGTGGCTATGTTGCAAATTAAGCAGATAAAAATGTTGGATTATTTGAAACAATGTGATATCCAACGTTATGCTAAAGATGATGGAATGCTCCTGTCGTATCTTCAGATCCAACCGGAAGTAGTCAACGAAGTTAAATAGAAGCAAGTAAATGATCCGTTCCTTGTGGATCTTGTAAGTGATCTGAATAAGGAATCTCGAGCTGATTTTAATGTCTAAACTGATGGAATGTTAAGATTTAAAGATCGATTATGTGTACTAGATGATAGATAATTGAAGAGAAAGATTTTGAAGAAGGCTCACCGGTCTCGATATACGATTCACCTTGAGACGAATAAAATGTATTAGGATCTGAAGAAAATTTTCTGGTGGATGAACATGAAGAGAGATATTACGACTTATGTGGAGAAATGTTTGGTATGTCAGCAATTGAAAGCTAAGAGAAGGAAGTATTCTGGATTGTTATAGCTTATGTCGATTCCAAGTTGGAAATGGGAAGATATTACTGTGGATTTTATATCGAATTTATCGAGGACTCCTAGGATCATGAAGTCGTTTGGATTATAGTTGATCAACTGATAAAATCAGCCCACTTCTTGACGATCAGGATAACCTATTCGCGTGATAGACTGGCTCAATTATATGTGAACGAGATCGTGAGGTTTCATGGAGTTCCTACTTCCAATGTATCTGATAGATATTCCCATTTTGTCTGTAGGTTTTAGGAAAGTTTATATAGAAAACTGGGGACAGAATTAAAATTTAGTACTGCATATCATCCCCAAACTGATAGCCAATCTGAGCGTACCATTCAGATTATTGGGGATATATTGAGAGCCTTTATTTTAGAGATGAAAGGAACTTAGGACACTTATTTGGTGCTGGCTAAATTTACTTATAATAACAATTATCAGGCTAGTATCGGTATGGCACCTTTTGAGGCTTTGTATGGGAGAAAATGTAGGTCACCGATTCACTGGGAGGAGACTAGAGATAAAAGAATCTTGGGCCCTGAGATTGTGAAGGAAATAGTAGAGAAAATTAAACTGATCTATGATAATTTGAAGGTTGCTCAAAACAGACAAAAAAGTTATGCAGATAGGAGGATGACAGAATTGAGTTTTGAAGTAGGAAACTTTGTTTTTCTGAAAGTCTCACCGTCCAAGGGAACATTCCGGTTTGGAGTGAAGGAAAAACTGAAGCCACGATTCATTGGTCCTTTCGAGATTCTAAAAATGATCGGGGAGTTAGCCTACAGGTTGGCGTTACCACCTAATTTGACGGGCGTACATAATATATTTCATATATCGATACTTCGGAAGTACATCCACGATCCTACACACGTGATTGACTATGGACCCTTGACTATCGATAAGGATTTATCCTATATCGAGAAGCCGCTACAGATTCTGGATTGAAAGAATCAAAGGTTACATACAAAAATCATTTCCCTGGTGAAGGTACTTTGGAGAAATCATTCACCGGAGGAGGCCACTTGGGAGCGCGAAGAGGAGATCCGAAGTAAATACCCCAACTTGTTTTCTTGAGGTACGTACTTTGTTTAATTTCGATGGCAAAATTTCTTTAAGTGGGGGAGAATGTCAGGTCCCGAACCCGAAATTATGATAATTTAGGAGTAATTAAAATAATAATAATCTATAAGAGGCCAAATATACATTGAAAAATGAGGATTGGAAGTAAAAAGTTAAAAAATACTCGAGTTCAGTAGGCAGCAGGTCTGTGCCTGCCGCGCGCCCGAGGCACGGCAGCGAGTACAAAATCTCGAACCTGGCCTGCACGCCATGCGCCCTGCCGCGCTCTAGCAGGCGCTGGCAGAACCTGGCCCACACGCCGTGCGCCCTGGTGCACTCGAGCAAGCGCTGGCAGAACTTGGCCCACACGGCGTGTGCCTTGGCGCGCTCGAGCGGGCATTGGCAAAAATGTAGCGCGCTTAAACGTGGTTGTGACTTTGCCCCGCATTCTAATTTCATTTTTGTTATAAAGGAAAGGAGAAAAGAGAGAGAGGAGAGCAGTAGCACGAAGGAAAAGGAGGAAGAAGAGAAGAGGAAAAAGGAAAAATCACTCGTTCCGATCCATTCCAGCTAAAAATAACGATAGATCAGGCTCAAGCAAGTGTACTTCGGACGTTGTTTTCCGCTTTTACCGCTTTCTCTTGTTTCAAAATTGATGAAAATGCTCTAAAATTATATTGTTGCATGTTTAAAGCAAACGAAGAATATTTCCCTCGATTGTTCGGTTAGATTTCGTGTTTACTCATGTGTATAACGAAATTTGGCTACGATTTCATGAACTAGCATGTAATAGTATTCGATTTAGTTCCGGAAGCATGTGGTGAAACTTTAACTCGAAAATATTAGGAATTTTTTATTAAATTGCATGATTTAGTGTATGTATTTGGATTTATGCCGTTGATTTCATGAATAAACACATGTTTAGTGTTCGATTTGAGTTTGAAAGTTTTGGCGAAACCCTAGGTATGAAAATAAAGGGGTTTTAATGATTTTTAAACGTAATTTCTGTTATATAAAAGTTAATTGGCACCGAAATGAAGCTCCTGGTATAATTTATTTTTAAAAATTTTACACGGACTTATACCAATAAATTACCGTATACTTCTGAAGTAAAATTGAAGGGTTTTTAGACCGTTACTGTTTATTCTGAACCAATTCTAAAGGGTTTCTAACTGTTTTTATATATTCTGAAATAAATCTGAAAGGTTATGAACTGTTTCTGAATATTTTGAAGTTAACTAAAGAGTAATTGTAAAATTCTGAAATAAAAGAGGGTTTTCAGTTAAGAAGTTATTTCTGATACTATTATTAAGGATCCAAGACTTATTACAGTTAGGTTAGATTCTCTGGCATACCTTTGAACGTTACGGTGGTAATCGAGGATAACTCTGTCCATGAAATTATGTGTGGTCCGCCCTTTTCTCGGGCATTACATGGTCCGCCCTTTCCTCGGGGCGTTACGGTCAGGAGGAAAGATTCTGAACCTGGCCTACCTTTGGGAGGCACACCTGTACTGATCCCATGGGAAGGGATCTCCTGTTTCTGTTTCTGACCTTAAATTATATGGAGTGAATACAATCTATCGTCGATTATTCTTTCACTCAGCTAGTATGGTCTCCTGGTAGGGTCCGTTACTGTTCTTTACTGTTCTGTATCACTGTTCTGTTCTTTACTATTTTGTATTGATTACTGTTCTGTACTGATATAAAAGAGAAAATTTCTAATTCTGCTTTCTGAATTACACTGATTTCTGATTTTTGAGTTTAATTATTGTCTAATTATACTTTCTCTGTTTTCAATGTCCTATTCTATATAAACTGTTCCGCATAACTGATTTACTGCATATCTGCATGTACCTTCTTGGGTCTCGGCTCACTGTTGTACTATTTTTTTCCTCCAGATGAAACTGTAGAATTAGTACCTGACAAAAAAGAATGACTTAAAGTTTATTCTGAAAATTTTTGAGGATCTGAAGCATTTTAGATTCGCCATACCAATGGATATATATGTATATGGGCTCGGTATAGAATTGTATGTAATGCATGTGATGAACAGGAAACTATACTTCTACAAGTTAATAGTTCTGCTTTCGTTCTATACTTTTGGATATTCTGTACAAGTCCTGGATGACATCTTACTCATGAACTGTTAATATAGTAGATGGTTTGTTGAGTTAATACCATGGATAGCATCTATGGTCCTGTGTACGTGTGTTGTAGGAAAAATTATGGTATAAATAGATAGTTGTGTGCTTGTACTGATTGGTTATATAAGTTTTGTACAGGTTGTATTTTTGGATTTTCATCCAATTATAAAGAAGACTCTGCCGAAATTTCTGCATAAGTTATACATTGTATTTTGATCCTAAATCCTATTTATGTATTGACAAAAATTTCTGAGGAAAAAAAAAAAAGCCGTTCTATCACATCCTCTCTATCTGAAATATATTGTATCATACAAAGCTACAGGCATCTTCGTTATCCGGTCAAGAAGCGACGATGATGAAGACATATAGGTATACTATTACTTAGTTGAGATTGTAATTTTTCATGAATGTTTCATTTATCACTCAACGACAGAACTTTAATTATCTTTTTCTTTGATGATCGACGAATCAAATAATATTTTTGCTTCAATTTTTGCCTCTTCTCGTCTCTCAGATGTGGGCTTCAGCATTGGATTGGCCCAAAACCGTCGGCCCAAGCCGCGGCCCAAGTCACTGGGCCAAGCCGCAGCCGAGCCGAGCCGCTCGAGGCTTGTCTGAGCCGATTTCAAGCCGACGTTAGGGTTTTG
>JAODPA010068901.1:0-10043 GCA_025585075.1 Nepenthes mirabilis | reverse complement strand
AGTAAATAATGAAGACAATAATAATTAAGATGTAAATTTTTAGTAACAAAGAAAAATCTCAATAACCACGGCTATTGAGTAAAACCCTCAGAGTTTCAATGGTCAAAGAAAATATACACTATGAAAATTAACTTATAGACCTAGTAGTACAAGTATGCTAACCTAGCTGACCTACTCTGGTCTTATAATTTCTACCAAGAAATCCCTTAGATTTTCCCGTAACAATAAAATCGGACACCTTCTGATCTTCAAATCAATCTTCCCTCACAGACCACTTGAATTGTCATACACCACTGAAATCTAGTTTTTACGCCACTGACATCACCATCGAAAGTTAACCAATGGGAAAAGATGTAAAGAGTAAAGTAAACATAGTAAGAAAACTTAGGCCCTGTCAAAATTCAGTTTTCTCAAGTTGAGCAATGTAAAACGATAAAAGATTTGATTTTTCTTTAAAACGGTCATCAAATACTCAAGCAAAGAGTTAGGGTAAATGAAATAATATGACTATATATAGGGAGACCCAAAAACCTAGGTAAAAAATGTAGCTGGTCGTGAAATACGCATCACGGCCCTCGAGCACAACTCAAGCGCACGGTGGGCGCGCTTAGAGTTTCATGGGATACATACTCGATGCTTGAGCATGAGTCAAGCGAGTAGCTAGCGCATGCTTACAGGAAATGGGGTTCGAGCACAGGGCAAGGGAGCAACGGGTGCTTGCTTATTGGATATGGGGATCAAGCGCGGCCTAGACAAGCATCAAACGCATGTTTACTGGAAATGGGGCTCGAGTGCTAATCGGATGAGTAACAAGCACCATAGTACTGGAAATGGGGCTCCGATGCACACAAGCGTGCTACAGGCAAAGCCACTCAAAAAAGGCGCTCGAGTGTGGTTTAGGCGCACAGTATGCATGGAATTGATCAGGGCGCTTCAACAATTGGCAAGCGAAACATTTTGATGCAAATCTTTGGCCGAATACAACCAATACTGACAATAAACCAAATATGATCACGGAATATGCTAACACATAAATGAGCCTAACAATCTCCCTATTTGACAATTTTATAACAAAATATCATCTAAAATATAAAACAAAATACAAGAGAATCACGGGTTCAAATACTACCAAGCTAGAATCCATATACATAAAAATATGCACTTAATGGTCATCAGATACAATACAAACAAAGTACAATAAAGCATGCAAGAGAGCTACTATGCCAAAACTATAGCTATTGTGCCTGTTCAACCATGGTTAGTGCAAGAATAGGAAAAAACACATGGCACAAATAGATAACAACTAAGGTTACTAGAATAGGAATCAGATAATATAATCAATAAACAAATAACAGAATAATAGGAAGCAGATAGCATAATCAGCAACTAGATAACAAAATGCAACAACATAAATAGGTAATATGAAGCAATAATAAACATAAATAAAAAAGACAAGTCTCCCCCTATCAAAATAATCTCCTAAACAATGTGTGGTTTCCCCTAGCAAAGACATCTCCCCCTTTTTATCACGAAGGGTCAAAGAAGAGGCATCGCTCTGAACCAAAAGAATCACTAGAAGACAGCCGCAAATAAATGAGTTCATCCTCTTGAGTAGCCAGACGACAATCAAGGGGCTCAAAACCGATAAGGGTATCAGATTGCAACAGAGAGTATGAATCATAGAGGCACTCCTGAGAGGAATAAAACCATTCAAGTTGATCAGAAAGTTGGAAAATATGATCCATCATTATAGAGGAGGAAGAGGTAAAGTGCCAGGGAGGAGCAGACAGACCATCTCTTAAGGGATTTGGGTAGGACAAGCCGAAACCAGACAGGCCACCATCAGACGAAAAAAGAGGCACCTCAGGGAGGGGCTCATTTAGAGGATTAGCAAGATCAAGGGAGGAGTGATAAGGGTGTGATCGGCTTTGGGAAAAGGTAGCATGAGTAATGGGCTGCACAAGCGGCAGACACGGAAGATCGAGAAATGGGAATCCTAAGCCCCCGACCAGACTCTGAATGAGATGACCGTGAATAAGGTTGTCATCCTTTTTGGACACAAAGAGGGCAACGATGTGAGAACAAAAGTGGGATAATAGGTCAATGGGTCGCCCGCTCAAGCGAATATGGAGAAATAAGGCTTTATCAAGGAGGATGGAGGAGAAGTGAGAGAGTGAAAAAATATTAGTTAGCATAATCCGACTTAAGACCATCTTCCGAGGGGAGAGATGCTTGGTTTTGAATGACTGCCCTTTCCATTCCATGGGTGAGCCATGGAGAAAAGTGGTGATCTTGTGGGGGTGCGGCAGGGAATGTTGGATGCAAGGATAATCGGGAGTTTCCACCCGAGGAAGATTGAGAACCCAATCGATCACGTCCGAGGTAATCCGAAAGTGATGCCCCTGCAAAAAAGTAGAAAATGAACGAATATGATAATCATGAATGTTAGAATAAAATTCTTGAACTAAAAGTGTGGAAGGTGCAATTAAGTTGGTAATGACTGGCTCCCAGTGGCGGTTCATGAATACAAAAGAAATGGATGGATCGAGGGAAGTAAGGTCAACTTTCCATTTAAGGGAAAGTTGCTTTTGGGACATATTGGAATTGAAGAGGGCTTCAGCCTCAATATTGATGAATCAATTGGGAGCGGAGAGCCACCAGGTGGGTGACGCTTTCTAATAGATTTGCTAGAAAGAGATTTGTGCAAAGCCGATATCTATAATGCATAAATAGAAAGGAATTCAAGTGATATCCCAGCAGCCTCACCAACCCAATTTTTTAAATTTGATTTTGCAACAGCAAAAAAAACAAGAGTGAGGAAATCTAGCACTAGCTTCGCCAATTTCTTCTTCGCTAATTTGCTCCGTGTTGGGCTTTTTTTTTTTTTTTGTGAGTAACAAAACACATTGCATCAACCAAAAATTTTGGTGCAACAGCCAAACAATTGTCTAACCCAGATTTTACAACCGGAAATCTTGCATCAACCAAATAAAAAAAGGAGTTTGCGGCACCCAAATCAGGAAAACAAAGGAAAAAAACAGTGCACAAAATGGCTAATCTAGAGTAAAATAGCGTGTAAAATGGCAAATCTGACCGAAATTTGAGGAAAACATGAAGAAATTGAGCAAATTAGGAAGAGAACCTCATGCCAACATGGGGTTGATTGAAATCTGGCATGTGAATAGTGCCATCTCCATTAATGGCAGAATGGAGCTCAATAACCTGAAGAAACCAACGAGAAGGATGAGATTATCTTGAGAAACGCCCAAGATGGAGCATTTTAAGAGTGATAGGAGGTAGATGAAGAGATATCGTGTGGAGAGAGGGAGAGAAGAGAGGCAAAGGTTTTGAGGGTTGTGCACGCTATGCGCTGGAAGATAAAGACACACAGGTCACGGCGCTCAAGCAGCCCGAAGGTGCGTGGTGGGCGGAGTGCTTCTAGAGTTGGCGCTCAAGCACCAATCAGGCGCCAGGTGGGCATAATGAATAATGCATATTTCTCCTTTCCTTTATCTTGTTTTTGTTTTGAGAAAAATGCAACTCACATCATTTAATAGAAGGGGAACAAATACCGATGGCCATTCTAAAAAATTCAAAATGAATACTATTCAAGGATTTAGTGAGGATATCGGCCAATTGATTCTCGGATGGAATGTGTACAAGGGAAATAATCTGAGTTTCAACAAGTTCACAAATAAAATAGTGACTAATATCGATATGTTTAGTTTGGGAGTGCTGAACATGATTTTTTAAAATATTAATGGCATTGGTATTGTCACAATAAATGGTTATAGTGTCCTAAACCATACCATAATCAAGAAGTATTTGTTTCATCCACAAGAATTAAGTGCAGCAGCTGTAGCGGCAATATATTCGGCTTTTGCAGTAGATAAGGAGATGAAATTATATTTCTTACTTATCCAGGCTACAAGTTAGACTCAACATAGAAATATTTACTGGATGTGCTTTTATGATTTTCAGCATTTCCAACCTAGTCAGCATTGGAATATCCAGGCAAGGTAAAATTTGAGTCTTTGGAGTAAAAAATTTCATAGTCAGATGTCCCATTGATATAGTGAATGAACGTTTAACGGCATTTAAATGGAATTTTTTTAGATCAGATTGATATCGGCATAGACACCGATAGTAAATTCAATGTTGGGTTTGCTAGCCGTTAAATACAGGAGACTGCCAGTCATACTTCTACAGAGAGTCTGATCGATGCTCTTTCCTGCTGAATCACGATCCAATTTAGAGGAAGTACTTATGGGTGTCAGAGTATGTTTGTTGTTATCAAGACTGAAACATTTTATAAGGTCCTTAGCATACTTGGTTTGAAAGATAAAAATACCGTGAGAGAGTTGCCTGATATGAAGGCTAGGAAGTGTGTAAGTTCTCCTACCATAGTCATTTCGAATTCAGAGACCATGTAGTCAGCAAATGAATGAGTATGGGAGTCAACAGTAGTACCAAAGACAATGTCATCAACATAAATTTGGACAACCAGCATATAGTTTTGGTCATTTTCATAAATAATGTTTTATCAGCACTGTCTCAAATAAACCCATGTTCACTGACATACGAGGTGAGACACTCGTACGAAACTCTGTGAGCTTGCTTAAGACCGTATAAAGTCTTTTTTAAGCATGTACAATGGTCCAAAGATGCGGGATCCACAAATCCCTTTGGTTATTCAATAAAAACTTCCTCTCGAATGAAATCATTTAGGAAGGCATTTTTGACATCCATTTAATAGAGTTTAAAACCTATGTCATAAGCAATGGATAACAAGATTATGATAGATTCAAGGTGAGCCACCAGAGTAAAAACCTCATCGTAATCAATGCCCTCCACTTATGTGTATCTTTAAGTAACAAGACGAGCTTTATTACAAGAAATATTTTTATTTTTATTGATTTTATTTTTAAAAATTTATTTCGTTTCAATGACATTTGTATGTTTGGGTCAAGGAACTAAGGACCACACATCATTTCTAACAAATTAGTTTAATTCGTCATGCATGACATTGGTCCAAAATTCATTAGTCAGGGCCTCTTTAATCTTTTTTGGTTCTAAGTGAGATACATAACAAGTATAAGCGAGCATGTTTAGAACATGGTGACATAATCTTATACCCTCACTTAGATCATCTAGAATGATGTGTTTTGGATGATTTAGTTTAATTTTGGCTGAAGGTTCCTTAGTAGAAATGACAATCAGCGTCTCTTTTGGAATATCAAGTGAGGCTGAATCTAAAGGAGACTTAATTTAATCACCTCCTTTATCGAGGCAATCAATAGTTTCAGATTGTTCGTTGGAGACATCATCCACAGCAATGTTGATAGACTCCATAATAGTTTAAGTAAAAAAATTGTATATCCGATAGGTTCTACTATTGAAGAAATACCGTAAGAATATTCCTTCATCAATTCTAGAGTCAAACTTACATAAATTTTTTCTATCATGTAAAATAAAGCATTTACTGCCAAAGAATATTCCACATTCGATTTCTTGTCTCTCCAAAGTTTATAGGGTGTATTATCCGTTGAAGGTCTTATGTAGGCTTGGTTGATTACGTGACAGGCGGTGTTTACAGCTTCACCCTAAAAGTGCATGAGAACATTTTTACTTCCTATCATTGTTCTATCTATTTCTTGAGTGGCCCTATTTTTTTGTTCTATAATCCCATTTTGTTGTGGAGTTATACGAGTAGAGAATTCATGTTGATTTTTTTCTTCACTACAAAGATTTTCGAAGCTTGGATTTTCAAACTCCTTTCCATAATCACTACGTATTCTTACAATGTCAATATAAAATTCCGTAAGCTTGGATTTTCTTCACTATAAAATTCTGACGTAATCAAAAGTGTCAGACTTTTCTCGGATAAGGTCTATCCATTAATATGAAGAAAAATCATCTATGACCACAATGATATACTTCTTATCCCCAAGACTCTCGATTTTAGATGGTCTTATAAGATCCATATGGATCAGTTCAAGGGTACACGATGGGTGAATATCACCTAGAGAGGGATGGCTAGTCCTGGTTTGTTTACCAAATTAGCAAGCACTACACACATGGTGTTTGACACTGGACAATTTTAGAATACCCTCAATACAATTTTTCTTTGAAGATTTAGCTAAATTTTTAAAATTCAAATGACTAAGATGTCAATGCCACAATTCAACAGACTCAACTTTAGCGGAATGGCATCCCTCAACAGGACCAGGCTCCATCCCGTAGAGATTATTGAGAGTTCTTTTGTCTTCCATCACAATAGAACCCTTTGTGTCATATATACAATGTTTTTCTTGAAAGAATGTCACCTTAAAATTCTCATCACAAAGTTGGCTAATACTCAGGATGTTAGATTTAATCCCGGATACGTACAAGATATCACACGACTTAGAGAGTCCTGAAATACTAATCAGGCCTTTCCCAAGGATAGGGGCCTTCACTCCATCACCAAACACAACCGTCCTATCAGGATGGTCAATCAAAAACAAAAACATGCATTTATTGCCGCACATGTGTCTGGAGCATCCACTGTCTAGATACCATAGTGAATGATTTTGAGCTTTTAGGTCAATGTGATCAATTTTACAAAAATAAATTTTGGAGGCTTGTTTTAGTTCTCTCTTCTTTATCCATATATTTTTTTCCAAATTTATTTTTGATCAACTTTTTTCACTAGGTCATTTAGCTGTTGAATATGGTTAACCAACTTTTTTTTATTTTTGCCCCTTGTTTTTTATTGTACAACAAATTGAAGGTGTGACAACGGGGACATATGTGCCCAATTTGCCCACACACATGATAGGTAAGTACAAACTTAGGAACAGTGTTGGATTTTCTGAATTTATTTCGAAAGTGAGTAATAAACCCAATTGTTTGAGAGGTTCTACCAAGTTTATTCACAGTCATTTTAATCTTTGGTTTTGGCATGAAGTTTGAACTAATTCGGTTCTCCACACTTTTACGGATTAATTTAGAAGGTTTTGGAGTACCAATATTTTTGTAGAGAGTTTTTATGGTGGGAATAAAAATTGGTTTAAAATTACCACCGTTTTTTGAAGCGTCCTCGATACAACTAAAACCCTTTTTGTATCTTGTAAACTTTTCCAATTCCAACATGTGATCTAACATTTGAGTTCAACTTGAAAATTTTTTAATATCAGTATTGGCATTTTTAAACTATAATTCTAAGGATTTTATTTTACCAATTAAAGATCCATTCAACATTTTCAGTTTGTGATGTTCAGCAATGAACCCTTCTGGTTTTATTGTGAGTTCTGCCTTAGCCTTTTCAAAATAAGTTAATTTTTTATTTAGAAATTTATTAGTTTTCTTTACTTGTAGGCATTCACTAAATAATTTGTCATAGGTCTATTGAAGACCATCAAATTCATTATTAGATTCATCATGAAAAGAATCTGATTGTTTAGATTTGGCACTTGTGACTTCTTCACTACTAATAATAGAAGCCTTGAAAGCCATATAATTTACTTCTTCCTCTTCAGATGATTTTTCATATTTTTCATCTTCTTCATCATTTGAGAATGATACATTTAAGGTTTTTTCTTTTTGACATTTAAAATTGGGACACTCGATCTAGATATGATCGAATTTGTGGCATTCATGGCATTGGATTCATTTAGGTTTCTTATTTTTTGTATCTTTGCTCTCCTTTTTATCTTTCTTAATTGAGTTATGAGACAAGTCTATTTCTTTAAAGGTTTGTTTGTTATTTTAAAAAAAAAAAATTAAAATTTTTAACAAATAATGTAAAGTTCTCATCGCTGCCTGACTATTCATTAGAGTTACAATATCTCTCTTCCTTTATTATTTTTAAGACAATTGATTTGTTCCGTTTAGATTGTGGGGGAGTGTACTCATACGTTTGTAAAGAGCCAACCAATTCTTCTATTTTTAGTTAATCAATGTCTTTACTTTCATCAATAGTAATAATTTTTGGTCTAAATCATTCAGGTAGATTTCGCAGAACTCTTCAGACGATTCTATTCTTGGGAATATGTTCTCCTAAATTGAATGTAAAATTAATAATGTCATTTAATTACGCATAAAATTCATCTAAGGTCATGTCATCTTTTATCCAAATTTTCTCAAACCTAGTAGTAAGCATTTATAATTTAGAATTTTTAACCAATTTAGTTCTTTCATGGGTAATCTTAAGGATGTCTTATTCCTCCTTCGAGATCTTACACATAGAGATATGCTTAAATTATTCAAGGGATACAGCGATAAAAATAACGTATAGCCCCTTACTATTCCAATTACATGCATCAAGTTCTTATTTTAACTACAAGGATAATGCTTTCGATTTATCACCCATTGTGCTTTTGGGTAGAATCCATCCAATTTGGGTGCTAGCCCTGATGCACTCATCCATTGATTTAAGAAATGCCATCATACTAACTTTTTAATATACATAGTTGGTCCCATTAAAATAGGGAAAAATGGACAGCGATTGACTAATATGCATCTAAATCAGGGTTATGAATTGAGGTGAGTTTCCGATACCAATTGAAAGGAATAATTCATTCCGAATCACAATAATATTCTGACCCCTCAATAAATATGCAGAAGAAAAATTATAGAATATATGATATATGTAAAATATATTCTAATATAGATGTAAACAGTAAATAATAAATGCAATAATAATAAAGACGTAATTTTTTGTTGACGAAAAAAAATTTCAATAACCACAACTATCGAGTAAAACCTTTCAGGCTTCAACGATCATGAAAGATATGCACTATGAAAATCAACTTACTGATCAGGTGGTACAGGTGCACTAACATAACTGACTTATTTTCACCTTGTGATCTTTACCAAAGAACTCCTTGAATTTACCCGTGGTAATAAAATCGGATATCTTCCGGTCTTCAAGTTAACCTTTCCTCATAGACCACTTGAATTGTCGTACAACACTAGTACCCAATATTCATGCGACCGACATCGCCAACGAAGATTAACCGACCAGAAAAGGCGTAAAGAGTAAAATAAACATGGTGAAAAAACTTAGGCTAGGAGGCACAATTGTCAAAATTAAATTTTCTCAAGTGAAGCAATGTAAAATGATGAAAGATTTGATTTTGCTTTGAAACAACCATAAAATACTCAAACAAAGAGTTAGAGTAAATGAAATAAGATGGCTATATATAGGGTGGCTCAAAAACTTAGGTAAAAAATGTGACCATTGGTGAAATATGCGTCGCGATACTTGAGCACAGCTCGAGCACACAGTGGGAGTGCTTAGGGTTCATGGGATACATTCCCGGCACTCGAGCATGGATCGGGCAAGTGGCAGGCACATGCTTACTGAAAAAGGAGTTTGAGAACAAGGCAGACGAGCAGCGAGCGCATGCTTATTGGAAACGAGACTCAAGCACGGGGTGAGTGAGCAGTGGGCGCATACTTACTGAAAACAAGACTCGAGCGCTAATTGGGCGAGTAGCAAGTGCCATCATACTGAAAACATGGCTCGAGCGCTGATCAGACGAGTAGCAGGTGCCATCGTACTGAAAACGGGGCTCGAGCTCACACAGTCGTGCAGTAGGCAAAACCACTTGGGGAAGGCACTCGGGGGCAATTCAGGCACACGGAAAGCATGGAATTGATCAGAGCATTTCAGCAACTAGCAAGTGATACATTTTGATGTAGGTTTTTCACAGAATACAACCAGTACTGACAACAGATTAGAGATGGTCACGAAATATGTCAATATATAAATGAGCCTAATAGAATGTATGAGTTAGATTCAATGAGATTTGGATTATATAAAATCCATGATACTTATTGTTATTCAATATATAAGTTGTTCATGCTAAGATTCAAACTTAGAAAATTTCTATCTTTCTTGTGATGTTAGACTTTAAGGAATTCCTGCCATATATTAATGAGATTTGGATTCTACGAAATTCTTTTATCTTATAATACAAAGGTTCGATGGGACCTATATTTACTATTACTTTTTGATCGTGATTATGATGAGTTAAAAATTATTGGATAAAATTTAT
>JAODPA010068900.1:0-10044 GCA_025585075.1 Nepenthes mirabilis | reverse complement strand
GAAATTTTTTTAGTTAGATTTTGGGTTATCGATTTCTAATTGGTGACTACCAAACTAATGATATTATATATTACCTTAAATGTGTAAAAGTTTTAAATAATTTTAAATGTCTTATTTTATTACTTGTAGAAATATTTTTCTCAAAAAATAAGCATAATCCGTTCAACATGATTAATTTAGTCAACAAGAATTTAGAATGTATCAAAAATTTTTATAAAAAAGATGAGTCTACAATACTGATATTTTTATTCGTATTTATTAGACTCATGATGCGAAAAATCATTAGTGTGAATGAGCTAACTATTTCAAGCGACTTTAGCCTAATTTCACGTTGTGGTCGGACATATTAGATTTGAGGAACCGTCAAAAGAACATGTTGCGTCTTGGGTTTCGAGTTGTTGTACGGATTAGAAAACTTTTGAATTTATAATCCGCGTAGGAGCTCAAGTGAGTCCGATCTCCATCCCTGTTAACCTAGAATCTACACAATACAAATAACAAATGAGAGGTCAGAGGCCTGGCGAGATTTCTCTCACCGAAAACACTCCGATATTTAAGTCAGCAACTTTCTGCAACGAATGGAAAGTGGCGCACGCTTAGAGGTGTATAGAAATATGCCGTGAATGCATAGGGAGTGCGTGAATGTAGGAGTGGGAGATTGATGAGCGTGTAGCGAGAGGCTTGATTCCCTGTATGCGCTGTAGAGAGTGGCTCACTCTCGTAGCCTGAATAAGGCTTTAGAGATGGGATCTGGGCGCTGATTTGTGAGTTTTATCTCTGAGGAAAGAGTCTTGCTGCACAATATTGAGCTGAGTGCCCCCAATTCAATCCCAAGAGTTCGATCCCGTCTCGCGTCATAGGAAAGGGAATTTATAGGCTCCTTGTCTTGGAGCTTTGGGGATGAGAATTTTTTTGAAGGGATTCGTCAGCCGTTACCCAGTGGTGATCACCGGTATGTCAGTTGTCATATTGTGGTGGTAGACCGTCGTGCGTTGCAATCCACGCCTGGTCTATCTCTCACGTTGGGATTGGCCGGAGTATTGTGGGGAGTTGCGCGAGTCGCGACTGACAGCGCTGACCTTCTCCTCATTGGCTTGTTTCCTTTACGCTATACATGCCGCCCTTCAGCCGCATTAATGGATTGCAGATAGTGCTAATTGGCTGTGAGTACTAGGCCGCCACGTAGAATGTTTTGGATGTTAGGCTGAGTTAGCCGCTTAGGCTGCTGCTTTCTGGATTGGGCCTCGTGATTTCTTGGGCCTTATCGGTATTGGACCCAACACTAACCCTCCATACATGAGCTGACTTGTAGTCAAAACCTGGCATTTCCACTTCGAGTCCAGCTGGTAATCGCACTGTCTTCCTTGATATGTGCAAGGCTTTGTCATCTTCTAGCATTGCGTCTTCTCCAGGAAGCCATAAAGGCTTTTCAGGCGCCGCAGCTATTCAGTGCTTCCAAGCACTGTTAGATTCGCACGCCTGTGATTGTGTGGAAATTGAGGGTTTTTGTTCTTTGTGAATGACGGCTACCGATAAGTACGCTCAATTAAGTATGGGCAGGGCACCAACTCACCCAAAAATAGGGGACTCTTCGACTGGTGTAGCTGATCCCTTAACTGATTTTCAAGGAGCAATGCGGGAGCCTTGACTCATTCCGCCTCCGGTGGGAGTCCACGAAGGAGTTGGAGGGCCTAGCTAGAGATCCAAAGCTCTTGACGAAGACTATCCTCGTGCCCCTATTGTGGGTTGTTCCTCATGCTAATGAGGGTGCCTCGACCACTCTACCATTGTCGTGTGCCTCCCTCCAGGCTGCGGTGATCTCTGGTGTCATGGAGGATTGAGACAGAGCCAACACGGAGCGTATTGCCTCCGGTGTAGCGTATCGCTCATAGTCTCCACTTCACTTGGAGCATTATATGTTCCGTCTGGATGGGAAGGCGAAGAAAGGAGTCCCTGCCGGGGGAGCGCATGTTCTCTTCTTCTCCGTCGGGGCTCCTGCTACAGGTGTGGGTTTTGCCTCTGCGGTTAACATTGGACTCGTTTACAGGGGCTGGCCAACACCGACTGCTCCAGGTCTTGGACGAGTCGATGGAGCTGTGGTGATCCCACGTGGATCACACTCCCTTTCCATGCCCCAAGAATCTGGGGCAGTCGTTCCAGGGATTAGGTCCCATGCCGTATCTTCTTCCTCTTTCTTTCGTACTTTCGCTGTCACAGGCTGTGTACTTTATAAAATAACTTTGATTAATAAAAGTAATAATTATTGCCTTTATTCTTTTCGCTTGTTGCATGAATCTTCTCCCTTTTTATCGCCTGGTGCATTATATCTCCTGGATTGCAGGGCTTCTTTTTCATCGCACTCACCGACTCGTGCGTTTGAGGGTTCCCAGTGGCCGGTAGTCTACTCTCGCAGGTGCCTTCCCTCGAGTCACTAGGCCGATTGTTGACAGGAGGATGCGGTGTAGAGAGATTGCTGACGTTGGCTGCTTGGGGAAATCAAACGCTACTGGTAGGTGTCGCTTCCGACGAATGGTTCGACACATTGATTGCGTGGGAGATTCTATGGTGTCGAGCCATAATGACTTCCTTGGAAAGGCATGATGCTTCAAGGGTCTGCCACGTGGGGGGAACCTGTTGGCTCTCTTCCTGCACGCTTCGCCTTCAGAACGACACCGTTCCACTGGAGGAGTTTGGCTATTTAAATCCTCAAGTTCCCTCCAAGGAATCATGCCTTTTCTGCTGCTTTGAGAGCGTAAAGCCTTGCTCTGTCTCTGAGTCTTTTTTTCTTTCTCTTCCCATGTTACAGTTTTAATGGAAAGGTCGTCCTCTTCATTAGGACCTGAATCTCCCTCTGAGGAATCTGTGAGGGACACCCGTACTACAGGGATTCACAGCGGGGCTGATCCTAGCCCAGCGGTAGCATAGGGTTGACATTCGGAGGCTACTGTAGTGGGTCCGGTGCGATTTTTGAGAGCGCCACCAGGCTTCGAGCAGAAAGAGGCGTCCACTTCCTCGCGGCGCTGCAAGCCCAGGAGGGCAGATCCCTCGCCTCCTCATGCCGCCGAGGCCGTGGAGGACATGGAGGTCTGTGATCAAGCCACCGCCGGTGCAGTCGAGTAGGCTTAGACCCACACAGCATGCTTTGAGAAGGCATGATTAGAATCTGAGGCAATGGTCTCCAGGCTTGCTGGTGCAAACATGCAAGCTCAAGGCCGCATACGGGCTCTTCAGGAAGAGCTCGAGCAAGTCCGGGCGGGGCTTGGAGTGGAGTGCGTGTGGCTGGAAGCTGAGTTGAGGTCGAGGCTTTCACCAGAGGATGTGGGCCCTACACTAGAGAGGAATTTCAAGGACGTCATCTGTCTCAACTGGAGGCTAGTCTCGCTGGAGGACCCGAACTTTCGCATCGGTATCCTGGACTCTCGGAACTCAAGTGCCTTGACGCACACAGACCTGACAGAGTACCCTACTCCAGATCATTCTGAGCCTAGAAGGAGCTGTTAGTTGTATTTTGCAGTAGTAGGCTATTGTAAAAAGGAGTTATTAACGAATCATATAATGAAATTTAATACTTAGCTGTGTCGTTTATTCTCTGTCGCTTGCTGTGCTTGAATGGTCTGTTCCTTCTCGCACGTGCCTTCTTGGAAATCTTTTTGCCATCATCCCAGGTGATTAGGATCCCGGCATTAAATGCAGGTGTGACAGCCGAAATTCTAACAAGTAGTTGAGGTGACATCGATCGGCAGTCTGATAAGGGGTCATGATTGGCTGTCGCTTGGGAATCACGACGCTCTTGCTGAATGGGCACGTGGCTCAGTTAGCGAGCAAAGACGTCGTTTGAGATTTCCCGTGCACTGGCACCCCGTTGCCTATTTAAATGACGCTTTAATGAAATTTCGTTCTTTTATACTTTCTTGCGTTGAAGGCTTTCGGGTTATCTCAGAGAGAGAGAGAGAGAGAGAGAGAAATGGCAAAGAGGAAAGGATCCCCATCTTCTCAAGTTTCTCGTGTTGTTTGCCATAGGATTAACAACACTAGGTCAATCCTGACAGTGAGCACCATTGTTGCCTAATGGCGGACTACGGGATCCCCAATGACTTGGCTTACCTTGCTCCCGGCTCTACTGGAAGAGCCAACGCCCCTCTAGAGGGATTCATCTCCATTTATTATCACCATCTGAACGGTAAGCTTCGCTACCCCATGGTGTGCAATCTGTACGTGCTTGTCGAAGTGTTGCACGTTCCCGTTGCGAGGCTTCACCCAAACGCTGTCTGTTACTTATTCACCTTGTGCGTTTTCAGCCGTCTTCATTCATGCATCTTTGACGCAAAGGCGGCGAAGGTAGTCTTTCGCTTTTCTGAGTCCGAAGACCGGGTTTCAATGTCTCTCTGAGCGGGCTTTCACTACAGGGGTACCAATTCTGACTCGATGAAGAATTGAAAGAATCGATTCTTCTTCCTGCAGGAGCCTTCGGACTCGAAACACTCCAACAAGTGGGGTCCAATTCCTGAGTATTTTTGCAAGGCAGTGACTACTGAAGAGAAGAGCGATTCGCCGAAACTCATCGCTGCAATTTGCTCGGAGATGAAGACGTTTTTCGTCCAAGGTCACTACATGACCTTGTATAATTTTAAGGCTACCAAGTGGGGGCCAGAGTCCGGATGGGCGATTGCCGGCACAGAGAAGAAGTCTGACGCCATCGTCCTCCATGAGGCGTCAAGGAAACTTTCGGAGGAAAGTGTCTCATTGCTGGAGACATCTTCGGAGGAGGAGAGGAGGAGGAGGTGGAGGCTCCATTGAAGAGGTT
This sequence comes from Nepenthes mirabilis, assembly GCA_025585075.1. NCBI lineage: Eukaryota > Viridiplantae > Streptophyta > Magnoliopsida > Caryophyllales > Nepenthaceae > Nepenthes > Nepenthes mirabilis. The sequence goes on along the minus strand of JAODPA010068900.1, from coordinate 5,240 downwards.
GAGAGAGGCTGGTGGCACCTCCACCCGGAGGTTGCAGAGATCAGTGGTGGGGCCTACCACACTCGCTACATGTTCCACCCCAGAGCAGGTGTTGAATACATAGCCGCGGAAGGGAGTGGCTGAATACTCGCCAATCCCTGCTATGATGCTAGCTGAGTACAGAGTTCCTGTGGTGGAGCTTTATTATGGAGAAGAGTCCCCCATGAGCACTTTTGTCGATCTAGAGCGGTCGGAGGCGGTTGCTAAGGTCGTGCTGATGTCAAACGTTAACGCGCCGGAGCCGGGAGAGACGGAGGATGCTGGCGTTCCAGAGTTTATGCTAGGGCCAACTCCGGCTCCAGAGTCCATGGGATCACTTGACAGACCATCCCAGGAGGTGCACGTTTAAGAAAGTGTTGCTATTGCAAAGGAAGCTGTAGCCGGGAGGACTGCTAGTCCGCCTGGTGCTGACCTGGCTCCAGAGGCGATTGCGGTGGAGGTGGCTCAGGAGTCGAAGCCCCCAAGCGTTTCCCTACCAACTACGACTCCGGGTGCCCTCTGTTTCACAAAGGTCGCTGCTGGGCACTTGGAGCCCCCAAGCGTGCTGGCATCAGGAGGCGGGCCTTGTCACACGGCCGCTCTCTACTCAAGTACGATCATCTCGGTCCTTGTGTCTTTCCGTAGGTCGTAACTCTGAGATTTGTTAACCTTTTGTTTACTATTGTAGGTCCCTGAGGGGTTCGCTATCCTCAACACGATGTATGCTCAACTGTTCAACTTCTTTTACTAGGTCCAGGAGGAGTCTTGGCATGAGACAGCACAACGCACGGGAGCTGAGACCGTCGCGCTCAGGGATGAAAATGAGCTGCTGAAGGAATAGGTCGAGCGACTATCATAGGAGAGCGAACAGTTGAGGGAGGAGAACATGCAGTTGGCAAAAGAAGGAAAACAATTGAAGGCGGAGAACAGGAAGCTGGTGGAGGGAAGTGAATGGCTTACAAAGGAGACTGAGCAGCTGAGGCAAGAGGTCAAGCGGCTGAGGGGATGGACCTCTACCATGGTGGATGATATGTCTTGCCTTACCACTGACCTCAGGCTGCGGCTCACTCTGAAAGAAGTGCGCCTCGTGCTCGATGCCAGATTTTGGGATGTTATCCGCCTGTGTCACCGGATCGTCTCCGTCGCACTTTTAGATGTTTCCGTGGGTATTTTGCATCCAAGGAACACCAGGGTCCCTAACAACTCCTGCTTGAGAGACTTCTCCGGAGAGGATGGGCCATCGGACCTGTAGGATTAGCATGGCCCTTATACTCTTTGTTGCATAGCGCCGCATTGTAATGTCACTCGTCCGTGATAAATGAAAGGCTGTCATTTTTTCTCACACGTGATATTTTTGGCTACACGGTGTAGCTTTTTGAATCTTTGTTCATATATTAGAGGCTAAGTTGTGTAGCTATTATTTCCAAGGCCCTAATCCGGTGTCTTCTTGCGCTATACTCGTCCTTCATCCGAGGATTTCATCACATCTTATGCGTTTAATAGGAAGCTCAGTCCAGTTGGGTGGACGTTGTTGCTAGCCCATGGAGTCACGTTAAGGGTCAGCTGGGTTTTTAGGTTACAACAGCCAAACTCCAAGTCTTAGGCCTTTTCGCACATGATACCTGTCTCAGGTGCTTGGCTTCGCTCAAGGCGTCATTGCTTTCATGTGCACGGTCCTAACCCACAACCATCATAGATTGAGAGTGCTCTCTTCTTTGGGAGAAGATCGTCGCATGCCTGCCATTCTTGCCCCCTATAGTTTTGGTGGCCGCACATTGAAAACTTCAAAAGCCCCCAGGCCTAATACTTTGACCACCTGGGTCACTTGGTATGGAGCCAAGGTATTCAGGGCTGCATGGGCCCTTCGGCACGGAGCTGTGATTTTGGCATGTCCGCTTTCGAGTCATTTGGCGTGAAGCCAAGTGGGTGGGCCGCTTGGGGCCCTTTTGACTCGGAGTCGAAGTCTGAATACAACCACTTTCGGGCCGCCCGGCGTGGGGTCGAGGCTTAGGACATGGCTGCCTTCGAGCCACTCGACGAGGAGCCAAGGTTTCGGGGCTGCTACGGGCCACTCAATGCGGGGTCGGTGTTTGGATATTTCCGCTCTTGGGCTGCTTGGCATAGAGCCAAGACTCTGATTTATAGACAGATGAGGATTCGTCTGACTTAGGGGCAATTTAGGTCATTTAATTTTTAAAATGTCATGCATACAAACACTCATATAAATGATCATACAATATAACAGAAACAATCAATTTTATTAAATAAAAACACATAATATGTACAAGCATTCGTTATGACGTGCATGTGTCTTACCTGGGTTCGGAGAAAACCTACTGATAGGACTTTTTGAGGTTAGCGGCATTCCAGGTCCGTGGGACCAACTTGCCATCCTGGGTGCGTAACTTATATGCTCCATTTTGGATTCTCATCGAGACCAGAAACGGTCCCTGCCACCCAAGGGAGAGCTTATTCTTACTGGTGGCCTTTCCCACTGCCTCTACACTCTGGAGGACCAGGTCTCCAACCTCAAGTGGGTGTGCTCTGACCCACTTATTGTAGTATCGCGCGATACGCTGCTGATAGGCTGCTGTTCTCAAGCGGGTTGTGTCACCCACCTCCGGGAGCAAGTCTAAGTATTCCCTGAGCCTCTGGGAGTTGGTGGCTGGGTCAAAGCATTCGACCCGTAGGTAGGGAAGTCCCACTTCAACGGGGACGACCGCATCGACCCCGTAGTAGAGGTTGAAGGGAGTATTTCGCGTTGGTTCCTATGGGGTCGTACGACAAGACCAAAGCACGGAAGGTAACTCGTCAAGTCATGAGCCCCTCGTGTCCTTTAGCTTGTTCTTTAATCCGTGCAGCAGCGTGCAATTCGTGACTTTGACTTACTCATTTGCTTGAGGATACGCCACAGATGTATGGATTAGCCTGATGTGTAGACTTGCACGGTACTTAATGAATCGCTTGCCGGTGAATTGGATTTCGTTGCTGGTCACTATGACCTCAGGAATCCCAAGACGACAAACGATATTCTGGTGGATGAACTCTGTGGCGTTCTGTTCAGCGATCCGTGCCAAGGAGACAACTTCTACCCATTTGGTGAAGTAGTCAATACCGACCATAAGAAATTTTCTCTGTCTGGAGGCCAAGGGTATAGGTCCAACGATGTCGAGCTCCCATTACATGAATGCCCATGGGGATTGAAGACTATGGAGTTCCGTGTGAGGCAAGTGAGCCATGGATCCATGAACCAGACAACTTTCACATTTCTTTACGAATTTCAGGGCATCGCGCTTCATCGTGGGCCAGAAGAGGCCTTGCCGCAAGATTTTGAACATGAAGTTCTTTCCTCTAACGTGCGAGCCACATATGCTAAGATGGATTTCGCTCAGCGCATACTCGGCTTCTTTAGGGGTAAGGCACTTCAAGTAGAGAGTTGAGTATCCCCGCTGGTATAACTTGTTGTCGATGATCGCATACCAACCCGCTGTCTTCTTAATCTGCCTCGCTTCTTCTACGTCCGTCGGTAATGTCCCATCCGTCAGATACTTGCGTTATGGGGTCATCCAGCTATCATCTTCATTGACGGGCAGCACTTCTTGATCCAAAACATCCACACTTGGCACGGTCAAGATTTCTTGCATATTCCTGGTGTATTGCTCCAAGGATCCGATGGCAGCATCTCTTGCCAACTGATCGGCTTTCCAGTTCTTGGTCCTTGGGATGTGTTCAATCTCAAAGCTTTCGAACACCTGGATCTCGGTTTTTGCCCTCGCTAAGTACTTGGCGAGCTGAGAGCTTGTTGACTCAAAGACTCCTCGAATTTGGTTGACCACTAGCTCCAAGTTGCCGCGCACGATCAGTGCCCTCGTAGAGCATTCTTTGGCCAGACGAAGTCTTGCAATGAGGGATTCGTACTCTGCTATGTTGTTAGTGGCAGGAAAAGTTAGCGCCAATGAGTACTTGATCTTCATCCCATCAAGGGTTCTGCGTATGACTCCGGCTCCGCTGCCTGTTTGAGTGGAGGATCCATCGACATTCAGGATACACTCAGGAGTGTCCGATGAGCTCCAGCTCTTTGGGCTGTGCAGGACATCTAGAGTTAGGGTCGCCGCTTCGATAATGAAATCCGCCAGAGCCTGACCCTTAAAGGCCGGTCGTAGTCAAAACTCCACGTCAAACACACCCAACTCTATTACTCATTTGACTAGCCATCCGGAGGTTTTTGGCTTTTGGAGGGTGGATTTTAGTGGCTGATTGGTCAGAAAATAGAGTCTCAACTTCCGCGTGGAATAGGTGAGAGTCAAGGGGATCCTTTCCGCGTGCGGGTACCAAGTTTTTGCATCTGTCAATATCCTACTCACGTTACTCTATAATAAGCTAAGTTTAATTTTGCATTGGTAAAATATCATTTTGATTACCTGAAATGATAGAAATCAAGTCATGAATGTACTTTAATGAACACTAAAATTTGTTCATCACAGCCCGGCTAAGGTGACGATCAATGTTCAAGCAAATCGTTTATATGATAAATCAATACATTCAAAACTATAAACTCATCCTTATTAAACTATAATATGCTAAATTTAATATTATATTTACGAAATATAGTTTTGATTACCCAAAAACTTAGTAATTGACTGACGAATATGTGATGAGAAAAATGAAAACTAGCACTCGCTGAGACCATGGAAGAGCCTCTATTTCCTTACTAAGTTGATTAACCAAATATGATCTCGGTGATATGGCCGAAGAAGTCGAGCATGTATTTTTGCTCACAAGGGGAAGGCACAATAACCAATAATTGTTTGAACACCCTTGTAGTGTTGTTTACCCATGGTGAAATTGCACATAGATTGGTGTTCGAGCGTAAGCTGGTATCAATTAAAGTCAATAACACTTGAGTTTTGTTTGGTAGTAATATAACATGATACTCTTACAGCCTTAAAATAAAAGTAATAAACCAATAAGTTTGATAATTATTTGGCAGAATTTTATGGGTCAATTTGAACTTGATATCTAGCTTTAGAATTAGTATCTATGTGATATTGAGTTTGGGCCATATAGCTTAGTGAACTATGAGCCATGGTAGACCGAGTGGGTTAATAAGATCAGATACTTGGTTGATTCATGAATTTTCTTATATTTTTAATGATCATTTTTTATATTATTTTATATCACGTGTATGACTTTTTATTATCTGTTATTAAGGCAAAATAAAA
>JAODPA010068899.1:0-10045 GCA_025585075.1 Nepenthes mirabilis | reverse complement strand
CGAAGAAGCCGGCGGCAGGTGACGGTAATGGCGTCGATGGCGGCTTATGGGAGAGATGGTGTGTCGTTGGTTGGCGATGGCCGTGGGAGGAGCGACGGTGGCCGTGGGAGAAACGGCGGTAGCGCAGTGTGGGTTGCGCGAGGGGGAGCGACGACGAGGTTGCACGAGGAGCAGCGGCGACAGTGTAACGGTGCCGGTGTTGGCTGGGTGGTGCCAGGGAGGTTGACGACGGCGTGGGTGACCCGCGATGGCCACGCTGGCAGCTGCAACAGCAACTGTGCGTGCGGGAGAATGACGCAGAGAGAGGAATTGCGAGCAGAGGCGCGGCAGCGTGCACGGAGGAGAGAGAAAGGGTTGATTTAGGCACTTCGGGACATCTTTTCTTCAGATCTGCAAAGTATGAGGTTCAGATAAGTATCTGTAAACTTTCTCTTTGGTCTAATTTAATATCTGGTATATTTTGGATACTGTTTAAAATTTTCACTAACATGCATAAATTTTTGTACACCCATTTAATTTATTCTGAACATGTATGTGTAGTTTATTGGATGTCTTGGGGGTTGTTGGACTGAATTTTATGATTTTGGATAATTTAATATTTTTTTGAAAGTCCGAATAATTTATTGGACATTGTATATTTTTAAATTAATATATTGGTATAAAAAAATGAACATGAAATTTTGCATTGGCCGTGCAGTCACATGCACGTGCCGGGTTGTGGTCACTACATTTGGATTTGGATTATTGGATTCTGGCCAACTCCCGATAGGGAGATTATTTTGTTATTTGGAAATCCCTTTTCGCCAACAGGAAAGGTTTGGAGTAGTGACTCTTCCCATTTGAATAATTTGATTTGACCTTAGAATATATTTGGACGTCCTAATATATCTGACAAGTTTGAGGAATGCACCTAAAATCGCGGGTGACAAAACATAGTGAGCAACCTTATCTATGGGTACACAGTACATGGATGTTGGCCTAAGGTTACCGGGATTATGTGTAACCCTTCCTCATGCTAGTCTTTAAATAATTAAAATCAGGATTTGGTGCATAATTTGTATTTTTGCATTGATTGGAATTGGACTTTGATTTGGATATGGATTTTTGGACTTGGATTTGAGATTCGTCAATTTTTGCCTATAATTGGGCTTGGTATGTCTCGTACAAATGATTTTGATTATATGTTTTGATCCGGACCTTTGGAATATTCGTCGCGGTGCTGCTTCAATCTCTGCGCACGCTATTGGATCATCCGGCTATCAGATTTTGCCTCAGATCACAAGTTGATCGGGCATTGGATTTGGACTTGGATTTAGACTTAGACTTAGACTCGGATTTGGACTCAGATCGATATCGATTTTGAAATTGGTTCGGATCACCTCTGTTTTAATTATATATATATATACGTTCCGACGAGGATTGTTTTTAAAATTTGGACAATTGTTTGGATTTGGATATCTGATTTGAGTACGAGACTACCATTGGATTTTGAAATTTGGATATTGGATTTCGGTTGGATTTGTCTTATCGACGATTTGGATTTATCTTGGAATTTGATTGGATTTTCATCCATTGACCTCTCATCTGATTTATTGGACTATTTTTGATTAAATATGATACTTATTGGGCATTAGGCTCATTTTTTTTGTTTTGTCCCTTTAGAGTAGAAAGTTCGGATGCAGTACATGAGTAAAGACATGATCGGTCAGATATTCGTCCGTTTTGGTGAGTTTCAGTTTTATTATGGTTTATATTGATAATTGATGTATATGGATTATGGAATTGACCAGATATGAGTTTATTGTTATATTTCAAAAATATTTTGAATATTATGTTATGTTTGATGATGATATTTGGGTCGGATTATTACCTCCTTTACGATGATTGTAGAGCAGGTCCCGTTTATTTTATTCGGACAGTTGTCCGATGAGGTCCTGTGAGGATTTGTTGAGTATATAGTTTGGTTTGTCACACCCGAATTTTAGGACTCAGTATTATTTGTTTGAAATTATTTGGAATTTTAGATTTTAAAAATTATAATTAATTATTTAAATTGACCTGCTTGGTTCGGGTTCGTGACATGGGGCAAAAGGGTCGGTCGGATATAGTGACACATCATCATACCACGCCACACACAGTATAAGAAAAAGGACAGAAGAAGCACACAAGCGTTTTACGTGAAAACCCTTATGGACCAAGGGAAAACTTCGGGAGTGGAGTCGACAGCAAATCCACTATGTGAGAATGGGTTACAAACTTCCAAGATGGAGTAACCGCTACACACCCGAGAACAACAAAGAAAAACCTCACCGGAGTAAACGGAAAATACTTTCCACTCTTTTACTCTCTGTTTTTCTTTCTTCTCCTTCTCACTGGTGGTGCACTCCTTTCTTGTTCATCACAAATCTTTGCTCTGCACGTCTCTCACACACACTCTGTCTCTCTATCTCACGCTCTTGTGTCACCGCCTCTCCAGCATGCCCAGCAAACATATATAGGATCTACCGTACCAGAATAGAGGCAATATTATATACAAGGACAAGATCCGTCCTTTCCAACAATAGGAATATGCCCTGCCAAAATCGGCTCCCGCATATCCGCCTGAGATCACGCGTCTCCAGAGGATCTTCTGAGCTGGCACCCAATTTCCAAACTGGAAATCCATTCTTGCCAAAAATCGGCATTCCTGCCAAAATACATTCCCGCATTTTCTACTCCGAAAATGCTATCCGAAAATCCTCTCCCGATTTCCTTTTCAGCCTTACCCGGTCAACCTTCCTTTGACCGTCCTCAACAGCCATCCGGCCAACCTCCCTGTTGGCCGTCTTCTGCTACCATCCGGTCAACCTTTCCCGTTGACCGGATTTGTCATCCAGCCGGTCAATGGATGTTGACCGGCTAATATTCTCCGAATTTTCAGTAAATGAATTCCATCATTTGGTCTTTGGAAATCCTCCGATGACGAACCGGTTTGTTGAATCATCCACAAAGGAGTGACTTACCCCAACAAATTTCCTCTCACGACCTTGTGGGGGATACCTTCGCCTCTACCCGGCGACCGTCATCGCCTACCTTCTGGCAGCTTCCTCTCAACTGGGATCTCGGCATTGGCCTCCGTAAGCCTGAATGACACATTCCTTCGCCCTACTGAGCTAAAAGTAAACCCACTCCCCTTCAGCTCCTTATCCGCGAACTTGTCATTCTCCCTTACCTTCGCCTCTACCTCAACTCCGCCGTTGACCCTGCTGGCTCTGCCGTTGGCCCTGCTAGTTTCGCCATTGGTCCTGCTCAGCTCCGCCCTTGGCCCTCCGCCGTTGGCCCTACTGGCTCCACCATTGACCCTACACAGCTCCGCCCTTGGCTCTGCACAGCTCCGTCCTCGGCCCTGCTGGTTCTGCCTGCCTCTCGGACATTAACTCCTGCCACTTGGGCGTCCTCTCCTACCACTCGGGCGTCCTCTCCTGCCACCTTGACCTATGCCCCGTTTGGTCACCTTGGCATTTTCTTTGGCAATGCAGGCCTTCATTAGATACCGCCCTGATGTCCTACTTCCCCTTGCCATCACTGAGGCACATTTGGTGAGCTTCCACTGGCCGTCGCTAAATGCCGTCCTGAAGCCTTCCTCGTTAAACTTCCCGATTGAAATCACATTCAACCTCAAATTTGGGGCATGTCGCACGCCTTTTAGCACGAGCTTGTTCCCGTTGCTTGTCCTCAAGCAAACATCCCCGATGCCAACAACCTTAGACGAGCCACCGTTATCCATCTTTAACACCCCGTGGCCAACGGGTGTATAACTCGTGAAGTGGGACTTCCTCGGTATCATATGGTGTGAGGCCTCACTGTCCATCACCCAACTCGTCTCCTAGCATGGTTTGCTCCGTGCTTCCCCTACATGGATGACCAGGAGGTCTTCACAGAGAGTAAAAGTCGCCTGATCATCATCATGATCCCTTTTCTCATGACTATCGCTTCTGCCCTCCTTGTCCAGCCTTCTCTGCTGACAGTCCCTCTTTATGTGACTCTTCTTGCCACATAAAAAGCAACTCCTGCCTTCAAGCTTGTTCCGGCTATTGCTCCCCTCCATCTTGCCATTATAGCCTCGTTCTCTCGATTTTCCTCGTCCCCAACTGCTGGTCGCCACAAACAAATTTGACTGAGAGTTTGAGGCCACACCGCTTTCCCTTTGCCTTGATTTGTTCATAAGTAGGGAAGCTATAACCTCGTCCAATCTCAGCGTGTCCTTCCCAAACAGTAACGTCGTGACAATATGATCGTACAAGACCGGCAAGGATTCCAGCAACACCAACGCTTTGTCTTCCTCATTGATCTCCTCATCAAGGGCTGACATTTGCGTAACCAACCGGTTAAACTCGTCCAAGTTCTTATCGAAGCACTCCCCTTTAGACAACCGCAGGCCATAAAACTACTTTTTCATGTGAAGCCTGGTTGTCAAGGACTTGGATTTATATCGGCTCTTAAGCTTCTCCCAGACCTCCGCCGGGTCTGACAGACCGAGGACCTCCTGAAGTGTCTTATTCGCCAAACACAACTTAATGGTGCAGTTGGCAAGATCCCTTTTTGTCTTGCCACTCGTCCTGGGTCAGGTTCTCCGGCTTCTCCTCCTTTTTCCGAAGAGTTTTTACCGTTCCTTTCCAGGTCAAAATATTCCTCACCCTTTTCTGCCAAAGGATGAAATTATTTTGCTCATTGAACTGCTCCACACTGAACGGCATATTCCTCGCCGACGACGCCATCCAACCGACGGTTCACGAACCTCTCTCTGATACCACTTGTTGGGGCACAAGGGTCGGTCGGACACAGTGATACACCGTCACACCACGTCACACACAGTATAAAAAAAAAACAGAAGAAGCACACAAGCGTTTTACGTGGAAACCCTTATGAACCAAAAAAAAATCACGGGAGTAGAGTCGACAGCAAATCCACTATGTGAGAATGGGTTACAAACCTCCAAGATGGAGTATCTGCTACACAACAGAGAACAACAAAAAAAACATCACCGGAGTAAACAAAAAACACTCTCCACTCTTTTACTCTCTGTTTTTCTTTCTTCTCCTTCTCACTGGTGGTGCACTCCTTTCTTGTTCTTCACAAATCTTTGCTCTGCACGTCTCTCACACACACTCTGTCTCTCTACCTCACGCTCTTGTGTCACCGCCTTTCCAGCATGCCCAGCAAACATATATATAGGATCTACCATACCAGAATAGAGGCAATATTTCATACAAGGATAGGATCCGTCATTTCCAACAATAGGAATATGCCCTGCTAAAATCAGCTCTCGCATATCTGCCTGAGATCACGCGTCTCCAGAGGATCTTCTGAGCTGGCACCCGATTTCCAAACTGGAAATCCATTCTTGCCAAAAATCGGCATTCCTGCCAAAATGCATTCCCGCATTTTCTACTCCAAAAATGCTCTCCGAAAATCCTCTATCGATTTCCTTTTCAGCCTTATTCGGTCAACCTTCCATTGACCAGATCCGGTCAACCTTCTGTTGACCGTCCTCAACAGCCATTCGACCTACCTCCCTCTTGGCCGTTTTCTGCTACCATCCGGTCAACCCTTCCCGTTGACCGAATTTTGCCTTCCAGCCGGTCAACTTTCTGTTGACCGGATTTGTCTTCCAGCCGGTCCGGTCAACGGATGTTGACTGGCTAATATTTTTCGAATTTTTAGTAAATAAATTCTATCATTTGCTCTTTGAAAATCCTCCGATGACGAACCGATTTGTTGAATCATCCACAAGGGAGTGACTTATCCCAACAAAGTGTCCCTACTTCAAGCGACCCTATTTTGGAATTAGTGCTTATGCATATAACGGGCGCTTGTTGTGCATAACTCTGCTGACATTGGATAAATTCTTAACCGACCATTGTATGAATATCGCATGACCTCCTAGTATTATTTGCCACTTCAATGACTCTTGATCAACATTCAATTAATCATTACACAAATATGGTATACCATCTTGATAACTATTTATTTATTATAATATATGTAAAGAAGTAATCAAAACTCAATAAAAATTTTATTTTAAAGCGTGTAAAATGATGTTAGAATAAGCCCTTTTGGACCACAAAATGTTAAGAAATCACTATACCAGATACCGTAATGAAACAGCAGAAATAAATGCCATCAGGAGTCGTTGGATAATTAAGAGAGTGAATCAACCGTACGCACTGAGATCTTCAATCAGTATTTCTTCGATTAAGATGTGCACGGAATTGACGTCTCGTATGGAAAATCCCTCCATCTCTCTCTATCTCTCTCTCTCTCTCTCTCTCTCTCTCTCTCCCTGCATCGCTACGAAAGCTTCACCTAATTTTGCAGAGAAGACGAAGGCGCCCCATGAGTCGCAGCATTTAACGAGAAGAAGACGAGATTAGTTGAGAAAATGTTTACCTAATCGTTGTTTTATTTTGCAGAGAAGACGAAGGCGCCCCATGAGTCGCAGCATTTAACGAGAAGAAGTAAACGAGATTAGTTGAGAAAATGTTTACCTAATCGTTGTTTTATAGGTAAGTAGTTGAGAAATTAAATGCATCTAGTTCAGTTTTCTTCTTCGAGGTGACTGTTGATTTCAATCTTGTAAGGTAATTAAGCATGCATTGATTTCAATCTTGTGGTAATTTCATTAATTAAATTATCTTGTTGTTTTAAACGATGAGTTTTAGTAATAAAAAAAATAAAGGATGAAAATTAAAATATTATTATAATATAATATTGTTGGGTTTCATTATCCAGGGGTCTTGGAATTAGTACGGGAATCGGACGAGCGTTTCGACCTGAGAGGTCCAAGTTGTCATGTGCCCGGGATCTCATTCAACGCGACATGACCGAGAGCTTTCTTACGACCGTCCGAGAACGTGCGCGAGGTTGACAGTACGCGGACTTAGTGAAACTTAAAAACAAGTCAGTGAAGGACGAGGACTTTCTCTGGCATCTGAGAGTGCCAACTCAGCCACTTCACAGTTACCACGGAGTGCGTAAATCCCGCTACACGCCACCGCTGTCAGTAATCATCCCTAGAGCATGCCATGTCACCTCAAGGCTGACGTTCCTGACACAGCAGGAATGATGGCGGCGTCAAAATCAAACTCACCAAACACGCCAGCGTGCCTGACACAGCAGAGCAGGTGGACGCCCTCCCATTGGCCTCAGTAGCCACGTGGGCATTCCCAACGGCTACATTCACTAGTATAAGTATCGACGGAGGGCATGCAAAGGGAGACTCTCTCCCTCTGGGAAGAAAAAAAAAGAACAAAAAGCATTCTCTCTGTACTTTGAATCTTGAACTCTTGTACTCAACAACGACCAAGTAGTACAGCATCTTTTCAGGCTTCTAGTCTCGTGGTTTTCCCCTCGTTTTAAAGGAGGGTTTCCACGTAAAAACTTGGGTGTCCGTTCTCCCTCTTTTTCGTATCTCTCACTTGCTCGCGACTTATTCTCTTTTATGTTGCTATTGGTTCCGTCCACTTGACGTCAGCACGCGTCAGCATCGTACGGCGGTCGGACCCAAACGCAACATTGGCGCCGTCTGTGGGAAGAGGACAAAAAGTCAACTTCTCACTTTCCTAGACCACGTCTAACCACACATCGCAACTTTTACTTCTAAGCATCATAATATGGTGAGCACCAGAGCGCAGGCAAGCGCGCCACCTCCGGCCGCGACTCAGCACCAGCAGCAGGATGTCCCAAACCCCGGAGTGGGCATCGAAAACCATCCTGATCCAGTCGTCAGAGACTTAGCGACGAAAATTGACGACATATCCAAAGCCGTTTTCGCTCTTTGCGCAAGGGAGGACGAGAAGGCGAGGGGAGCGCCTTCCAGGGGCTCTCAGGCGGAAACGTCCAGAAGTGGAGGAAGGAGGCACGAGCGCCAATTCAGGGCGCCCACCAGGCAAGAGCCACCAAGAACTCAGGTGGCCTCGAGCGGCAGGATCCCTCGAGGACTAGAGGATCGCCTTGGTCCGCGATCTCAGGGAATTCAGGAAAACCGCGCCCGAGAGGCGACGCATGTACGTGGGTCAAGAAGGACCCCAGAAAGACCAGCAAGCCACCAGCCAAACGAATTGAGACACCTCCTCAACGCGAGGAGGGCGACAGCTCCACCCCATGTGGAGGAAAAAGTTGGAGAAAGTCTGGAATCGCGTATTTGGGGAGAGCAGCGGAGCGAGTGTTCCCCAATCTCCGTTCACGACGGATGTTAGAACGAGGGCGCTACCCCCAAAGTTCAAAATGCCAAACCTGGAGGCTTACGATGGGAGTGCTGATCCCATGGACCATCTTAACCTGTTCAGAGAGCATCTGAGCCTCCAGGGACTAGATGAGGCCACAATGTGCCAATGCTTCTCCCTGACATTGAAGGGGGACGCAAGAGTATGGTTTTACGGGATGCCTGCGGGCTCTATTGGCACCTTTGGCGAATTGGCGGCGGCGTTTTTATCGCAGTTCGCCTCTAGTAGAAGGACGGAGAAACAGCCCTGGCATCTCACCCGCGTGAAGCAGGGCGCCCGGGAGAGCCTAAGGAAATTCTTGGCCAGATTTGTGGCTGAGGCCAGACAGATTCCGAAGCTGTCGAATGAGGTAAAGCTAAATGCTTTCTTATCTAGCCTGGAGGGGGGTGCTTTCTTCAAGCATCTCATCCATAAGGGCCCTCACACCTTTGAAGAGGCCGAGACCATAGCGAGGGCCTACATAGCAGCTGAGGAGGCCAATGAAGCAAAGCGTCCGGAGAAGGACGAAAGCTACCGTACGAGGCCGTTGGAAACAAAGAGAAAGGCCGGGGACTTTCGTAGTCCCCCTTTTGTGACGAAGCACAGGAAGTTTGAGCCGGCCGTCCGGAGAGACGCGCCGCCAGTCCACCTTACCCCGCTGAACGACACGCGCACGAATGTACTAATGCAGATCCGAGCGGAGAAGTTTGTGAAGTGGCCCAAGCCACTGAGAAATCCAGGTGGAGGGGATCAGACCAAATACTGCGACTTCCACCGTTGCGGGGGCCACGCAACTGAGGACTGCAAGTCTTTGCAGAGGGAGATTGAAGAGCTAATAAAGAGGGGGCACCTCAACCGTTTCCTGCAAAGACCCGGACAATCCTCTGGAGCAGCAGTCGAGTCTGAAGTGGAACCCCCAAGGAACCGAGTTGCCGCGGGGGTTGTGAACATGGTGTCAACCCGGCCGGCTGGGGAGAGCAGCCAGGAGCCAAGCGCCTCCAAAAGGCCGAGGACGAGTGCTAGGGACGATGTAATTTGCTTTAGCAGAGAGGATATGGCCCATGTAACTTCCCCCCATTGTGATCCCTTGGTTGTAACGGCACTCGTTTCAGACGGAGCCAATGACTACCGTATGAAACGAGTCTTTATCGATAATGGAAGTTTTCGAAATTTACTTTATCTCGATGCGTACCTTAAGCTTGGATTGAAAAGACATCAAATGAAGGCCCCAGAGGGGCCGCTGTATGGACTTGATAATGAGCCAGTCCCAGTCCAGGGTATCGTGCAACTGGAGGTCACACTGGGAACGTACCCAAGGACGGCTTCAAAGGTCCTCACCTTTCTTGTGGTGGACCTCCCGTCCGTTTACAACGCAATTCTCGGCCGTCCGTGCCTTGCAACCTTTGAAGCGGTGACCTCCATCCCGCATTTAAAGATGAAATTTCCAACTCCGTACGGTGTAGGGGAAGTACTCGGCGAGCAGGCCACTGGCAGGATGTGCTACCTATCGCAGGTCACACAGACTCCCCTTCCGAGACCAATGGAAGACCTCGACCTCAGGGACGAGGCAACACTGCAACAGGCGCAGCCCGGTGAACCTACCCTGCGAGTTCCTTTGGACCCCGAGGACCCTGAGAAGTGCGTCCAGATAGGGAGCTCTCTGGAAGACTCCGTCCGAGATCAGCTCACAAAATTTCTAAAAGAGAACTCGGACGTATTTGCTTGGTCCCCCGCGGACATGCCGGGGATCTCTCCCGAGATAATAGTGCACAGGCTTGGCGTGGACCCACGCCACAAGCCTG
>JAODPA010068898.1:0-10046 GCA_025585075.1 Nepenthes mirabilis | reverse complement strand
AGACGATATAAATTTAATAATTAAAAAAAGGGAAATAAAAAGCTCCACTTTTCTGCTTGGAGCACCCATTCTCGAAACTCAGTAGCCTTGGTCAATGAGTCCATTTTTCTTGTGGCCATAGAAGTTGATGCGTCATGAATTCAAATTTCGAATAGATTTGAGTCAAATAGATCATTTGAGTTCAACTTCGTCTGCTGAGTTTGGATCCTACACGTCACAATTATGAATAAGAGGTCAGATGACGGTAAAAAATTGTCCCACCGAAAATACTAAGACACTCAAGTCAGGAAATAGCCTTCGAATTAAGAATGTGAAAATAAAGAATACACGTAGAATGTAAAGAGTGTTTGTGATGGAAGTGTATTCTCGTTGAGAGAGGCTTTGGTAGCTCGTGAGTAGCATTGCTCTAGGCGCTAAGTTCGCTGGAAACGTAGTGATAGAGGGAGAAAGAGAGCGTTCGTAGTCTGAAAGCGTATGAACTTTGCACTAGAGAGCTTTTGTGTGCAAATAAGAGCTTGCATTGGAGTGAGGACTCTATGACATTTTATAGTTGTTGTGTTGAGCAGCCTTCTTTGTACAGAAATGTTTGATTCTACGCTCTATTGGGTTCGCTGTCAATTTTGGCGTGGACCATTTATGGCAATAACAGTCGTTGCCTTGATTGCTTTCGTTCTACGTTCTATAACCGTTAAGATTTACTACAGACAGGAGGAGGATTTTGGCATTTTCCTTCAGGGATGCGCGTTGAATCTGCTGATGACCGTTATAATTGAGGTTGCCTTCTATGGAGAGCATGAAGTCATGGGAGATGACTATTGCTGGTCGAGGACGGTTGCGTGGGCCAAATTGAGCTTGGCCCATTTGAGGCTTGATCTTCAAACGGTCCACTAGTCTCGCTTCCAGTCAATGAAAGTGTTGACCGTTTTAAGGACAAGTCGTCTGTCCTTCTTTTGGGCTTTTCTTGACTCACTTAGCCTTTTATCCAGTCAACGGTGGCTTTTGACTATCCAGGCGCAAGTGGGACGTTCCTCCTTCTTGGGTCATCCCATCATTGGCGTGCCCATCACTAGCCCCCCATGCTAGTGGTCTGGGATTTCAACCTTCAACATGTTCAAGATGGGTTGCGAGTTACTGAGATACCTGCCTGAGGTGCCTTGGTGAGAAAATTGGTGGAGACTCTTGGTTTGTTAATCGTGTTGCGTGTGGTTGCTGACCATGAAGTCAAGATTGGGAGAACTGGCTTAGAAGATCGTTGATCAAATTCGTTGACCGTTTAGGCCAAAATTTGAAGAGATGGCTAAAGAAAGGGTTGACCGGATCATTGATTGTCAAGGCCAAAATCTGGAGAATCGCTGAAGAAGGCATTGATCGGATTCGTTAATCGCCTGGGTCAAAATCTAGAGAACTGGTAAAAGAAGTGTTGATCGGATTCGTTGACCGTCTAGGCCAAAATTCGGAGAACAACTGAAGTAAGTGTTGATCAGATTCATTGACCGTCTAGGCCAAACTTCGGAGAACTAGCGATAGTTAAAATAACTCGCCATCATGCCACTTGATTGTCAGTCAAAAAATTGGCTATGTGCCTGTACACAATGAATTTATGATCCTGGTAATTAATGCGCCAGAGGATTTGGTTCGATTACGCCCGTTCAGGAAATGACACGTGCTAATAATGATGGGCACACGTTTACGAGACGGTTCTCCTTCTCCATCGTTCCCATGCTTTTTAGTACTCAGACTGTTTTGTTTTCAAACTTTCCACGCTTTCTTCCTGAAAATTTTCTAATTGTTTTGCTTCCATTCTTCTCCTGTTTCCATGGCACCTTCAGTAACCCAAATTGCTTAAGTGATCAAGGCCAATTAAGTGAGGGAGTTGTACATTAAGTATAACATTCCAAAGGAGATCGTCTTCATGATTGCCGGCGAGGAAGACAGGGCATGCTCTCCTCCTCAGGGCTGCATCACTGTATACGAGACTCATATGAGGAGTAGGCTTTGTCTCCCCATCCCTCAAGAGTTGCTAGACATCTTCAAGGCCCTGTAGGTGCCCGTCGCATGGTTTCATACCAATGCCATGTAATATCTTTACTTTTTGTATATCTTCATGCGTCACCATTTACGGACGCTGACCATTGATGCTGTTAGGATGATATTTCGATTCACCCAGAGTGGGGATTTTATTTGTCTATCCCCGAAAGACCTCCCAATCAACGGGGCCATCTATGACTCATTGAAGAATTGGAAGGATCGCTTTTTTTTCGTGTGTGTTGTAAAGACGTAGCCCTTGTCACAAGCTAGGGGAAGGTTCCTGGAGACCTCACCGGGACGCCAAAGAAGGCAAAGATTGCGGCTGTGGTGGATCTGCTGTGGCTAGTGAGGAAATAAACTTCTGAGTCAGGAGAGACCACTTGGTTTCTCGAGAGGAAGCCAAGAGAGCTCGTTAAAATCCTCCCTCTCCAGTCCAGAAATTCATGACACCGCCACCGGAGGCCTCACTAAGGAAGAGGAAAGTCGGTGCTATTATTGGTAGTAACGTCGGTGAGCCTTCCACTGACATTGCTCCCACCAGTCCAAAACAAAAGAAGACCGTAACGGTGGAACCTTCTTCCTCATCCTTAGGGCCAGATTACGTGGCTGCCTGACTTTTTAGGGGAGTGGGAGACCGCTTAGGAGTCAAGGTGGAGTTGGCTCTCGAAGAATATGATGCCATGTTGCGTACCGGAGCGAGCAGCATTGTTGTCGTGTCTTTGTGGCTGGAGGACTTGGCAGCGCAGCTTATGCTGGCGCTCCACCAGAGCTGGAGCCGGAAGCCATTAGCACAGAGCCTGTAGGCAAGCCGTAAGCTGATCTGGAGGAGCTAGCTTTTGAGCTGCCAATTGAGCTCTCCAGCTCAGCTGATGGAGCCAGCTATGGAGTCACAAGCTGAGCTAACGAAGCCAGCTGTGGAGCCACGAGCGAAACTATATGAGCCTGCTCTTGAGCCGCAAGTTGAGCTGCATGAGCCAGCTAAGGAGCCACTTGTTGAGCTGGAGGAGCCACCTTTCGGAGGCCTTGCTATGGTAGTTGACTCTACTATGGAGTTGCCGGAGGAGCCTGTCCAGGAGATTATTGTTCCCAACCCTCCATCGCCAGGGCCAAGGTCTCAGAGCAGGCTAGTGAGGCTGGAGTGCGAAGTTTGACAGGTAAACTTTCGCAACTTTTCTTCCCCTTTTTCAGTTGTCGTTACTTAATATTTTTGGTCTTTGTAGGAGGCAAAAATAATTGGTGCAGTTAGCAAGGGGCTATGCCAAAGGGACCTGGTGATCTTTGGTCATGATAGGGAGATTGCCTGGCTCGAGGAGGAGATGAAGCTACTTAAGGTGGAGCGCTTGGATGACACGACTGCCCTTCAGAATGTGGTGTCGAGCCTGGAGGATGAAAACATTGGACTGAAGGAGGAGAATGCCCGGCTGAGAGAGGAAGCTGATCGGGCGGCGAGGCACATTGACCAACTCTCGAGACAGTTGACATCGCCAAAGAATGAGTTGGCAACTCATATACGTCACCTGATGTCTCCGAGATGCTGTAGGCACGGGTGTCAGAAGGTGTTAACCTCAGTCGACGCATTGCACGTTGGTTGACCCTAACGTTTTAGTTGAATTTCTTAACCCAACAAATCGGTCTGTCCAACGTCATCAGAGTCTTGTAGGATAGCCCCGGAGTGGTCAGGGGCCATCGCCGCCTTCTCTTGGGAGTTCTGCTCCATTGTAGATTTTGTACCCTTATTTTTTAAAATTGTTGTAATTATGAACACATATAATCAATAAAATGATCGTTTTACTGATATTTTGCGTCTTCGCCTTAGTAGCAGTTTCTCAATTATTGTTGTTGCATTGTTCATCCAACATAGTGTGTTGCATGCAAGTTGGCTGTCTGCCTTTCTTGAGATGTTAGTGGCGCTCTCTGATGGACTTAGGTCAAGGAGAAGACATCAACGTGAACCCTGATGTAAGGTTAAGCCTGCTCTTTACTCGTGAGTAGAGGCTTGGCAGCGCTATCAAAGTGTAAACTTAAGCAGCCGGCTTTTGGACATAGTGCTTTTTCTCCTATCGACCATCGCTGACTGACACGCTATCTCCTTGGGTAGGAAGTTGTCACGTATGCTGTTTAAGCCCCCTGAAATTTTGATCGCAAACGGGCCACTTGTATGACAAATATTTAATTCTAATAGGTTGCCTGAATGATTAGGGTTTAATTACGACCACCTAGGGGCCGCTTGAATGACTAGAGTTTAGTTATAACCGCTTGTGGGTCGGATGACCAGGGTTTTGTTACAACCGCTTATGGGCCATTTGGATGACCAGGATTTAATTACGACCGCTTATGGGCCACATGGATGATCAAGGTTTAGTTATAGGCGGGTAAAAATCTACCTGAATTAGGGGCAGTTTAGGTCGAATAATCCTACAAGCAGACACACATGCATATGGAAAGAATACAGTACAAATAAAAAAATATTCTTTTATTAATAATAAATAATATGTGTAAGCTTACAGATGGATGACCTACCAGTGTCCTTATTGAAAGTAGCACTTGAGGTGGACTGTGTTCCACATCTGTGGAACCAACTTGCCATTTTGGGTTTAGAGTTTGTACGCTCCATTCCACAAAACGGCGGAAACTAGAAAAAGGCCTTCTCAATTCGGAAAAAGTTTATTCTAGTTGGTAGTCTTGCCCAAAGCCTCGATACTCCGCAAGACCAAGTCCCCAACTTCGAAGTGCTACACTTTTACCTTCTTGTTGTAATAGTGTACAACTCATTGTTAGTAGGCCGTTGTCTGTAGTCTGGCATCCTTACGGGCTTCCTCTAACAAATCTAGGTATTTTTAAATTTTTTTGGAGTTACCTTGTGGGTTGAAGGACTCAAGCTTAAGATTTGGAAGCCAAATTTTAATCGAAATTACTGCTTTAGTCCCGTAGTAGAGACTGAAGAGCATTTCGCAAGTTGGTTTCTTTAGAGTCATTTGGTAAGACCACAGGATGGAGGGTAGTTCGTCGACCCAAGAACCTCTTGTGCCCTCCAGCTTGGTTTTCAGACCGTGGAGTAGCCTACGGTTTGTGACCTCCACCTGTCTGTTAGCTTGTAGGTACGCTATGGAAGTGTGGACCAATCTGATGCATGGATTGGTGCAATACTTAGTGAACCATTTTTCAGACAATTGGGTTCCGTTGTCAGTCCCTATGACCTCGGGAATGCCAAATCTGCTGATTATGCTTTGGCAGATGAATTCTAAAGCGTTGTGCTCGATGATCTTGGCCAGCGGGGTGGCTTCGATTCACTTGGTGAAATAGTCGATGTTAGCGATGATGAGCTTCCTTTGTCGAGTAGTAATGAAAAATGTGTCGAGAATATCGAGCCCCAATTGCACGTAAGGCCAAAGAGCTTGAAGAGTCCTTAACTCAGCGAGCGGTTGATGGTGTAGATTACTGCAGAGATGGCAATTTTCACACTTCTTCATGAAGTCGCGGGCGTCCTTCTTCATTGTCAGCTTGAAATATCCCTGGCGCATGATTTTGGGTACTAAGTTTTTGCCATCGATATGCAATCCGCAGATCCCAAGGTTGATTTTGCTTAAGGCATAGTCTTCCTCCTTAGGAGTTAAGCACCGAAGGTACGGAGTCGAGTAGCCACGGCGATATAGCTGTCCATCGACTATGGTGTACCGACCGGCCGTCTTCTTTATCCGCTTGGTTTCATCCGCGTTGTTTGGTAGTGCTCCGTCTGTCAGGTATCTCTGGTAAGGTGTCATTCAACTTTTTGCGTCGAAGACCTTCATGGCTTCCTATTCCTCAGTGTTGGGAGTGTTCAGGACCTCTCGTATGTCTCTCCAGTACTGTTCTGGATTTTCGGCCGCCGCTAACCTAGCAAGTTGGTCGACCTTCTAGTTCACAGTTCTAGGAACGTGAACCAGGGTCACCTTGTCGATTCTCTGGCTAGCTTCCTTCACCTTGGCTAAGTGAGGGTTGTATGCCTTGAAGCTCTTGTTAACCTGGTTGATGATCAGCACAGAGTCACTGTAAACAATTAGTCGTCTGGTTAAGCACTCTTTGGCTAGTATTAACCTAGCCAAAAGGGTTTCGTACACGGTAATATTTTTGGTGGCCAAAAAGTTGAGCCCAAGGGAGTACTTCACCTCAAACCCCTTAGGGGTCCTTGGGACCACTTTGGCACCACTGCCTTAGTCTGTAGACGATCCGTCTATGTTGACGACCCACTTCGGCTCTTCCTCGTGTCACCCGGCGTTCTCAGCGAACTGTTCATCGAGAATTAGTGTCGTGATCTCAACAATTAAGTTAGCCAGAGCCTACACTTTGATAGCAGGCCAAGGTCGAAATTCATTGTTGAACTCTCACAATTCGATAACTCACTTGACCAACCATCTAGAAACGTCTAGTTTCTAGAGTATGCTCTTAGAGGCTGGTGGATCAGAACTACTATGCGATGAGCCTGGAAATAAAGCCTCAGCTTTTAGGCAGAGAAAACAAGTGCCAAGGCCAACTTCTCTACACATGGGTAACGCGTTTCAACGCTGGTCAACGTCTTGCTCAGATAGTAGACAAACCGCTGAGAGTCGGAGCCCTGGCATATGAGGACAGAGCTAAGGGCCACTTCCGACACTGCCAGGTAGATATATAGCTCCTCTTCATCCTTAGGTGACATCAACAATGGTGAACTGGCCAGGTACTAGTTCAATTCGGCGAAGGTTGCCTGGCATTTTACTGTCCACTGGAACCCGTTTGCTTTTGTCCCCCTCAGAGCCTTGATGAAAGGTTGGTACTTATCCCCTAACTTGGATAAGAAGTAGGACAAGGCTGCCAATCGTCTGGTTAGCCTTTGGACATCTTTAACACTCTGCGGTAGAGTCATGTCTGTGAAGGCCTTGATCTTCACCGGGTTTTTCTCGATCCCTCGTTAAGAGACAACGAAACCTAGGAACTTCCCTGAGGATACTCCGAAGACTCACTTAGAAGGATTCAGCTTTATTTGATGCATGCGGAGTACCTCAAAGGACTCATCCAAATCGCGAATCTGGTCATTGGTGGTCTCGCTTTTGGTGAGCATGTCATCGACGTACATCTCTATATTGCACCCGATCTGCTTCTCGAACATCTTGTTCATGAGCCACTGGTAAGTGGCACCTGCGATCTTTAGATCAATGGGCATCACCTTATAGCAATAAGTGCCTTGATCCATCATGAACGAGGTGTGCTCTTTGTCCTATTTGCTCATCTAGATCTGGTTGTACCCCGAGTACGTATCCATAAAGCTCAGTAGCTCGTCTCCAGAGGTCGAGTCTATCAACAGGTCGATCTTGGGTAAAGGGAAGCTGTCTTTTGGGTAGGCTTTATTAACATTGGTGAAATTGACGCACATTCTTTATTTTTCGTTACTTTTCTTTACCAGGATGACGTTGGAGAGCCATTTCGGGTGCTAGACTTCTCTGATGAAGCCAGTATCCAACATCTTCTTTACCTCCTCCCGGATGGTGATCAACTTTTCCACGGAGTGGTTCCTCTACTTCTACCTGATGGGCTTGCAGTTTAGATCGAGAACTAACTCATAGGCTATTACTCTGACCAGAATCCCAAGCATGTCTGCAGGAATCCATGTGAATACGTCAGCGTTCTACTGTAAGAACATGATCAGCTTGTTGCGCAGTATCCCGGTGAGTGAGCTCCTCATCTGTACGCACCTTTCCAAGTCTTCCGAATTTAGTGAGATTAGATCGGTTTGCTCTCCAGACAGCGTTTGTTGTAGGGCTGCTTCATCTCGATGGTCAAGTTCTCCTACTGCCTTAATACTGCTACTCAGTGATTTGATCACCCAACACTTTACTAATACCGCATGCTATCAAAAATTTTATCTTGAGGTATAGTATTGAAGTGATGGCTTCAAACGCTGTTAGACACGGGTGGCCTAGTATTGCGTTGTACATGGAAGGCAGGTCGATGACCAAGAACATGAGTGTACGACTCGCCGTTCTTGGGTACGTGCCCAGGGTGACCTCAAACTGGATTGTTCCTTGGACAAACACTGGTTCGTTGTCAAGGCCGTAGAGTGGGCTTTTTACAGGTTTCAATTGACTCTTTTTTAAACCAAATTTTAAAAAATGCATCAAGATAAAACAAATCTTGAAAACCTCCATCATCTATAAAGACTCGTTTCTGTTGGTAGTCGACGCTATCATTTGAAACGAACGTGGATACAACAAGGGGATCTGCATGGGGGAGGTTACATGGCTCATGTCATTATCACTAAAGCTAATGACATTGTCTTCTATGCGCTTCTTCCACCGAGTTTGCTACTCCTTGTGATCCGTCGGGGTCTTGACCGGCCGGGTTCCTGATGAACCTGGTGAGGTGGCCCCTCCGGATGAGTTTCTCGATCTCCCACCGAAGCGTCTTGCAATCTTTCGTGGAGTGTCTGAGAGATCGATGGAAATCGCAGTACTTAGCTGAATTTCCTCCCTCTATATTCTTAAGTGGTTTTGACCATTTAAGAAATTTCTTCCCATGAATCTGCACAAGAACATTGGAGCACATGTCGGCAAGGGGTGTTAGGTTGATCAGCCTGTGATCTCTTTATTCTGGTGCTTCGGTCCTGTGGTGTTTCCAGCAGGAGTAATCACCACCGTTGTGCTTCCTCTTTCTTACAAATAGGAAAGAGTGAGGTTGCTCGATCTGCTCAGGATGGTTAGTCTCGTTGTCCTCTTCTGTTGCTGCGTAGGCCCTGATGATAGATTCTGCCTCCCAAAAGATTTGTAGATTTTTATATGCCAAGTGCCTAAAGAAGTCCCCATGCGTTAAGGTTGAGATAAAACTGCCAAGTTTCATCTCTTTTGTGAGCTTGGGGATTCTTCTCACCTCCGTTACGAAGCGATCTAGGAACTTTTGTAGATTCTCTCCCTGCTTCTATTTGATATGGAAGAGATGCCAAGGCTGCTTCTCTTCCTGGTGAATGGAGGTGTATTACACCAAGAAGAGGTTAGTGAGCTTTTAAAAGCTCCAGATCGAATCTGATAGGAGACGATAGAACCAAATGTGAGTGTCTCCCTTCAGCGTAAGAAGGTAGCAGCGGCACATGGCTACATCCTCCAATCTTTGTAGACTCAGATGGGTGCAAAAATAATTGAGGTGATCTATAGGATCCGCACTTCTATCGTATGAGTTAAGAGCTGGCATCTTGAACTTGGTCGATACGGGACGGTTCAAGATCTATGCCGTGAAGGGGGATCTATCCCATAGTATGTTCATTGTCCTTGAATACGCGCTTCAAGATCTTATCCACCCTCGAATCTGTGCGGGTGGCATTGACAGTGCTTTTGGAGTTAAGGTAGGCTCTCAACTCCGTTCATTCTCTAGTGTGGTGAGTAGTTGGCTGGCTACTGTCACCAGTGGATCTAAAAATCCTAGAGGCTCCCTCCTAAGCCTGAGGGGAGGTGTCCGCTGGAGAATATCAAGGATTCCTCTGCTCTGGACTCTTCTCTGGAGTCTTGCTACCCAGATGTCATTCGAGCCTTAAACGGCTCTAGGTGTGTGATGCCTCCGGAGCCTATATGTTGCCCAGCCTTTTAGTCTTCCTGGACGGCTTCTTTTTCTTCTGGCCTCCTGGCGGAGTAGGGATTGCCGCAGGTGGAGCCCCCTGCTGCGTGTTTTTCTAGCGGGTGCAGAACATTTGGAGTATTCTGTTCATGCTGCTCATTTTCTCCACCAAATTCTAAAAAAATGGTGCTGGCACACCTTTAACCACCCCGTTGACATGGTTATCAGCTGTGTGGCCCTTGTTGAGTGAGGTCACATCTGTAGTGAGCTCACTAGCTTGCACTCTGGTGTTCACCATTCTGAATGACGACAATAGGTTGGAGAGTGAAATTGAGAGAAGTAGTAGAGAAAAGTTGTTGGCTTTTTGTAAGCTTTCCCACAGATGGCGCCAATTATGCGTCATAGATCTAAGTTTTGAATAGATTCGGGTTAAGTCGATCGTTTGTGTAATATCTCAATTTTTT
>JAODPA010068897.1:0-10046 GCA_025585075.1 Nepenthes mirabilis | reverse complement strand
ATTTCCGCGTGAGCGGCTCGAGGCTTCGTTTTTGAGTTATTCGGGCTCGGGTCGCCACAAATTCCCCGACAAGCACTCCTATACTCAAGTCAATTTTTTGTTTAAAGAGAAAGTAAATTTTAAAGGAAATTTAGTCCAAATAGTAAATACGTATACTTGATAGGTTTGGATGTCTTTTTTCGGGGTCCCCTTGCTCGTTGCTGGGTGCATTTCTGTTATATGATACTCAGACGGTTTTTTTTTGTCTGTTTTCCTTATAACTCATGGATAAACCAAATCAATTAGGGCTGCCGGTCGTGGGATCGTGTGCATGATGCGCACGATCTAGTAGGTTACAGTATGGGACCTTAATGGGTTATATTTTTGGGCCTCGACATCAGTTCATCCCAATTCTCATCATGGCCTGAGTGGCCCTTTACCAGGTGGGCTCATCTGCAGTTATATCCATTACTTGTCGCCCATACCAGAAGTTTTTAGTTTTTAACCTTTGGTATGTTTATTGATGGCATACTCCTCATTTCCCATCTGCTCTCTGTTGTTACCTTAGTGGAGTCACCCTGTAGTTGATTGTTTGAAGCCAATCAAGAATGAAATTGAGCGAGAGTGATCAGACTCTAGGAATGGATAAAATCCAGAGTGAGATGAAATTTTGGAGAGGATGGAACTTCTGGAGAAGATGAAAGTTCCGGAGTGACAAAACTTTCGGAGAGGATAAAAGTTTTAGAGTGACAAAACTTCTGGAGAGACAAAACCTCCAGAGTGATAAAGTTTTCGGAGTGGATAAAATCTTCAGAGTGACAAAATTTTCGAAGAAGGTGAAAGCTCTGGAGTGACAAAACTTTCAAAGTGACAAAACCTTCGGCATGATAAAGTCTCTGGAGTGGATGAAGTCTTCAGAGTGACAAAATTTTCAGAAAGGATGAAATCTCCAGAGTAACAACTTTCGGAGAGGATGAGATTTCTGGAGTAACAAAATTTTCAGAGTGACAAAACCTCCGAAGTGACAATTTTTCGGAGTGGATGGAATTCTTAAGTGATAAAACTTTCGGAGAGGATGAATCTCCAAATTGACAAAATTTTTGAAGAGGATGAAAACTCTGGAATGACGTAACTTCCGGAGATAATGAAATCTCCAGAGTGACAAAACTTCTGGAGAAGACAAAATCTTTGAAGTGACAAAATTTTTGGAGAGGATCCATTAACAACAAGTAATCAGTTTGCATTTCGCGGTTCACCTTGGGTGCTTCGCCTCATCATTAATAATGAGAACGATTTTTGAAATGATGCATACGATGTTTTAAATAAGCTATAATCATAATACCTCAAAACAATGCATAACTTCCCTTTTCGATTAAAAAGTGGCGTCGTTTCGACTCCGAAAAATCCGCCCTCAAATCTGGTATTGTTCTTTGGTGAGTTTACTTCTCCTTCACCGTCATCAAACTGCAAACCCTAACATTTTGATTCTCTTCCTCTTTCTGGTAATTTCTTCTTTACTCTTAAGAGTTTTTGCTCTTATGACTCTTCGAGTCACTGATACTCGATTAGTACTTTCTGTGTATGATGTTGATAGGTTGTATTCTCAATTCAACATCCCTAGGGAGATTCTGTTTATGGCACCTGGTGAGAACGACAAGGCCTGTGCTTCCTCTGCTAATTCCATCACCGTATACGAGATTTACCTTAGGAGTGGCTTTCGCATTCCCATTGCGCGCAAGTTGCTCCATAAGTTTAAGGATTTTGGTGTTCCCATTGCTAGGTTTCACAGAAATACTGTAAGATATCTTTGCACTATTTGTATTTTTTTGGTCTTTGTGGGTTGGAACTTAACTTCACCACCGTCAAGGTTATTTTCCGATTCGTCCAAAGCGGCGATTAGATTTCATTGTCTCCCAAGGATGTAAACATTTCCCAGTTGATCCGTGAATCTGTGAAAGACTGAAAAGATAGGTTTTTCTTTATGAAGTTATCTGTGGGCATTCCTTGTGGTTGAAGAAAAGTTTCTGACTCACTCACTAGTAGGGTCAGTCCTCAAGAGGAGGATTTAGCCAAGTTATTTGTTGAGCTGCTTTGGGAGAAGTCAGATTCTTTTAATGATAAGAATAAAGACCGCCTTCTTTCACTGAAAATTTTAATCTTTACTGAGTGGGTGTCTGGTGTAGAAGAAACAGTGGCTGCTATCGTATCACCACTAAAAGTGCGTAAAAGAAAAACAGATGCCACCAAAGCCAAAACTGTTTCATCGCAACGCCGAGTTTCCTCTTTTCTCTCCATTGAGGCAAACCCTCTTGAGCCTAAAGTCACACAACCTAAGAACCCAAGTTCAGACCCGCTTGTTCAAACGGGTCTGGAGCTTGAGCTCGAGATGGGTTTTGGACCCGAGTTCATTACTGGTGGGGATCCCCCAGTAATTTCTGTTGAGCCCTCAAGTGCTCATAAAATTGTGGGCTAGCCTATTGATGTTGGGCAAACTATTGCGTGTGGCACTCTAATCAAGGTCGAGGACGTCCAGATTGAATATGCGTTAATGCTTGCTTCTTCGCATACCTAAGCGGGGCCATCTACTTGCCCAGCTATTGTAGAGGAAGTTACTGGAGTGGCAGGAATTGAGGAGACTTCTCACCCGGAGTCTTTAGTGTTCAATTTAGCAGCCTCCTCATCCCAACCAGAAATTGGTGAACACCATCCTACGTGGTCGTTTACTCCTGGCTTGACGACTTCATCGCCTCGTCCAAGCCTTGTTGGAAGACGGCTAGATTCTACTCCAGTAACTGGGGTCAAGGATTCCCTTGACTGAGGCAGCTCTCACAGTGCCATTTTTCACTGTAAGTATTTGGTTAATTCTCCTCTATTGAGTTGGATAAGTGTTGATATGATGGACTTACTTTGCGCGCTCACAGGAGGACAAAATGATTGATCACTTGAAGATTGGCCTTCATCAAAGGAAACTGTGGATTCGTCAATTATAAGATGAGATCAACCATTTGCGATGAAATTGAGTTGACCCAAGCGCTCCACAACAATGTCGAGATCAAATTTCTAATTTTCAAGTCGAATTGCAGGGCACAAGGGGAGCTCTTGAGTTGTTCAACTAACAAAATGTAGAGCTCTATAGTGAGAATGCTCGCTTGTACTTTGAGCTGAGGGCGTGTTTTAAGCTGGAGGAGGTGGGACATGTGTTGAATGCCCAATTCTTAGAGGGCATTCAAGTATGCTAGCAAATCATGTTGTTGGTTGACCCGCAATTCCCTGTCAGCTTTTTTGATGAGAGAAATATAGGTGCCCGTCACTTATTTGACTTGCGGGACTTTTCTAACTCTCACGAGCTGAGTTCTCATCACCCGGGTAGGTCCCAGTGATAACTTACTTTACTGATCGTATAATCTTGATTTTGTTAAAGAATACAATGGCCCATTAATACCTCCGTTTTTTGGTTGTCTATTTTATTCTGTAAGTAATCGTTTGTCGACCAAGCGCTTTGGCTATATGCTTATTGGTGCCGAGCTTTGGCAAAATTAGGATCTTTGACAATTCTAATCCTGACTTGCAGGCCATGGTTGATTGAAGGTGCTTATTCCTGAGGAAGGGAATCGAAGCACACATGCTAAACGGACCCCTAAGGTTTAATTGTTCTACCATGCTTGGTCGGTTGGAATGGATTTGTAATTGAAATTTTCGATTGCCTGTGGATCGCTCGGTAATTGGATCGAAGTTCTTTTGACCACATATGGGTCACGGAACAGGTGAGATGAAAAACTTATCTAACTTAGGGGCAATTTAGGACAGTTTGATTTGATACATTGTTACATGAGCACACATATATATTTGAATGAAACAATTGTAAAAAGAAATAAATAAAAAGGCAAATGATTTTATTAAGATGAAACATGATACAGGCACATAAAGATGCATGCATTACCTACATTACCTACTTGGATCTCAAATGAAACTATTGATAAAACTTCTTCAAATGAACTGTATTCCATGTTATCGATATTAATTTACCGTTCTGACTGCGCAATTTATATGTATCGTTCCGGAGGATGGCTGACACAATGAATGGTCCCTCCCAATTTGGGGACAGCATATTTTTGTTGATAATTTTCCCCGTGTCCTCTATGTTGCGTAACACCAAGTCTCCGATATTAAATTTTCAAGCCTTTACCCTTTTATTATAATAATGTGCAACTTGCTGTTGATATGTAGTTGTACGCACCTTGGCTGTTTCCCAAATTTTGTGGAGTAGGTTAAGATGTTGCCTAAGTCTTCGGGTATTACTAAGGGGATCAAAGTTCTTAACTTTTAGACTGGGTAGCCCAATCTCCATAGGGATTACCGCCTTCATCCCAAAGTATAGACTAAATGGCGTTTCCCGAGTTGGCTCTTTGGGTGTAGTCCGATAAGACCACAGTATTGAAGGAAATTTGTTTGCCCAGGAGCCCCCAACATCTTCCAAATTTTTCTTCAACCCATGCAACAAAATTCTGTTAGTTACCTCTACCTATCCATTAGCTTGCGGGTAAGCCATTGAAGTATGGAGTAGCCTAACATCTAAGTACAATATTTGGTAAAGCGCTTTTTCGTAAATTGGGTCCTGTTGTCGGTTATTATAACCTTTGCGATCCCAAACCGGCAGATAATACTTTGTCGTACAAACTATGTGGCATTATGCTCAGTAATATTCGCCAAGGGAGTAGCCTCTACCCACTTGGTGAAATAATCAATGCCGACAATAATGAATTTTCTCTGACCGGTTACGATTAAAAATGGGTCAAGAATATCAATACCCCACTGTGCAAATGGCCATGGCGTCTGTAGGGTTCTCAATTCAGTTGGCGATTGATGAAGTATATTCCCGTAGAGCTGGCAATTTTTGCATATTTTAACGAAATCCATTACATCTTTTTTCATTGTTGGCCAGTAATAATCTATTCTCATAATTTTAAAGGCTAAATTTTTACTTCCTATATGAGATCCATATATTCCGAGGCGGACTTCACTCAGGATATAATCTGCCTCTTTCAAAGTGAGGCATCTAAGGTATGGGGTCAAGTATGCTAAGCGGTATATTTTTTTGTCAACGATAACACACCAATCTGCTGTCTTTTTCACATATTTAGCATTGTTTGGGCTCTCTGGTGATACTCTATCAGTTAGGTATCTCCAATATTGCGGCATCTAATTTTTCTGATCAAAGACCTGTAGAATTTCTTGCGCTGGATCCTTAATACTTGGGGTCTGCAGAACTTCCCATGGGCATCTTGAATATTGTTTAGGATTTTCGACAGCTGCAACCCTTGCAAGCTGGTTTGCCTTTCCATTGTCCACTCACGAGATATGAACTATCTCCATTTTGTCAAAACTTTGTACCATATTTTTCACCTTTGCGAGATAGTTCTTTAACGATAGACTAGTTACCTCAAAGCTTCCCTGAACTTGATTAACAATCAATTCGAAGTCGCTATACACAATTATATGCTTTGTTGAACACTCTTTGGCTAGCTTGAGCCTAGCAAGCAAGGCCTCATACTTGGCGACGCTATGAGTTGTCAGGAATCCAAGCCTCAAAGAATAGCTGATTTCCTTTACATCAGGAGTCCTCATAACCACTCCAGCCCCACTACCTGATTGTGTTAACGATCTATCGACGTGCAAGGTCCAACTTGACAAGCCTTCTACTTGGCAGGCATCTTCGTTGCTAATAGAGGTGCCTAGAACTAGGGTCGTGGTTTTAATAATGAAGTCTGTCAGGGCTTAACCTTTGATAGCCGGCCTTGATCTAAATTCAATGTGAAACTCGCTTAATTCTATAACCCACTTGACTAGCCTTCCAGACATATCAGGCCTTTGAAACGCCGCTTTCAAAGGTTGGTCAGTGAGAACGATTATTCTATGAGTTTGGGAATAATATTGTAATTTTTGGGCTGAATGAGTGAGCGCTAAGGCCATTTTCTTTGTGTGTGAGTAACGAGTTTCAGTATCGGCTAACATCTTACTAACATAGTACACCAGCTGTTGCACATCCGATTGCTATTGGATTAACACCGAACTTAACACCACTTCCGACACTACCAGATATAGATATAGATCTTCACCGTACTTTGGTGAAGCCAACAGAGGAGGACTAGACAAATAGTCCTTCAACTCTTGGAAAGAAGCCTGGCAGTCCGCTGTCCAAATGAATCCATTTGCTTTTGTCCTCCTTAAAGCGTTAAAGAAAGGGAGGTATTTTTCGGCCAACTTGGCCAAAAAATGGGGATAAAGTTGCAAGGCTCTCAATTAATCTCTGGTCGTCTTTTACAATCCTAGGTGATGCCATATCTATTATTACCTTTATTTTCTTTGAATTAGCTTCAATCCCACACTGGAAGATTATAAAGCCCAAGAATTTTTCAGAAATTACTCTGAAAGCACACTTAATTGGGTTCAACTTTATTCAATACTTTCGGAGTACCTTGAAGGCTTCGCTTAAATCTCGGATGTGGTCACACGTTGCCTTGCTCTTCACGAGCATATCATCCATGTAAACCTCCACGTTTTTACCAATTTGAAGCTTAAACATTTTGTTTACAGGCTACTAATAAGTGGCTCATGTATTTTTGAGACCAAAATGCATTACCTTATAACAAAATGTACCTTGGTCGGTCATGAAGGAAGTATGTTCTTGATCTTCCGGGTTCATCATAATTTGATTGTATCCGGAATAAGCGTCCATGAAACTTAGCAACTTGTATCCCGCCGTGGAATCCATCAACGAATCTATCCTGGGCAAGGATAACTATCCTTGGTACAAGCCTTGTTCAGATTGGTAAAATCCACACACATTCGTCATTTTTTATTACTTTTCCTTACAAGCACAACGTTGAGAGCCAGTCAAGATACTGCACTTCTCTAATGAATCTGACGTCGATCAACTTTTTCACTTCCTCACGGATTACAATAAGTTTTTTAATTGAGTGGTTTCTCTGTCTTTGCCTGACCGGTTTATAATTAGGATCAAGTCCAAACTTATGGACCATCAAATCGGCTAGTATTCTGGGCATGTCGACGGGTGACCATGCGAACACATTTGCATTCTTTTGAGGAAGGAGATAAGTAGATCTCTCAGCTTACCAAAAAGAAAGCTTCCAACTTGTACACATTTCTCCGGGTCATTTGGGTTGAGAGGAACCTGCTCAGTTGTTTCGCCGGACTGAGCTTGTTACAACGTCATTTCATCTCGATAGTCCAAATCTTCAATTAGCCGTTTTGAGACTACTTGAGTGATTTGTGATAAGTAGCAGGTTTGGCCAGTGACTTGGACACCCAAGACGTCACCAACATAAGAAGATGTTGGAAATTTCATCTTTAGGTGCAAGATGGACGTTATTGCCCCAAAGGCCGTTAGATAAGGTCTGCTTAGAATGTCGTTATAAATTGAAGGCAGATCGACAACCAAAAAGGTGAGAACATGGGTTGCTGTTCTGGGATACGTTCCCAAGGTAACCTTCAATTGTATGGTCTCTTAAACAGACACTGACTCGTTGTCCAATCCATAAAGGGGTCAATTCGTCGGCTAAAGTTGACTTTTCTTTAAACCTAATTTAAAGTAGACATCCAAGTAAATCAAATTATTAGAACTTCCATTATTGATAAAGACGCATTTCAACTGATAATCTACTATACCATTAGAAACAAGTGCCGACACAATAAGGTAGTCAGAATGAAAATTTTGTACATGAGACAAATCATTTTCATCAAAACAGATTACATCATTCCTAACCCTAACCCTTAGCCTTTTTTTTTTCTTCAGCAGCTTCTAGCCAGTTTGAAGTGTGCTTCCTGAGTGGTTTGGCTGATATTATGTTAACCACTCCTATTGTAACTCTGTTTCACGCTACTGCTGGTTCTACTCTTCCTCTCCTTTTCCTCTGGTAGCCTGTCCTTGGTTCTTCAAGAATTTTTTGAGGTTCCCTTTTCGAATGAGCTCTTCAATTTCTCTTTTTAGAGTCCAATCCTCAGTGTTGTATCTTGGAGATTGATGGTAATCACAATATTTTGATTGATTACCTCCCTCCGAGTTCTTGTTTGGCTTTGGCCATTTAAAAAACTTTTCTCCTTCTATTTCCATAAGAATGTTGGTCTGGGAGTCGTTTAATGGGGTCAAGTTTAAGGGCTTGAATCCCCTTCGAGCCCCCGACTCAAACTTAGACTGCTTCTTTGGATTTCATGAGTCAATGTGGTCTCCATAACTTTTCATTCCACCTGGTCCATGCTACGAGCGATCCTCACATTGTGACTTCTTTGCCTTGTTCGCTTCCTCTGCGGCTATGTAGGCGCGAGTTATAGCCTTTGCCTCAGAAAAAGTCATTGGATCCTTATGAGTCAGATGCTTAAAGAATTCGCCCGATTCCAAGGTATTCATAGAGGTATTCAATTTTACCTCATCGGTAAGTCGGGGAATCTGTCAGGCTTCCACAGTGAATCTTCCTAAAAAACTTTTCAAACTTTTCCTTGGCCCTTACTTGATACAAGCCAAGTGCCAAGGCTGCTTCTTAATCATTCTACTAGAAGTAAACTGTGTTAAGAAACTTTCAGCCAATTCCTCGAATGACTAGATTGAGTTTAGTGGTAAACAGTGAAACCATATTCGAGCATCTCCCTTAAATGTTAAGGGAAAACACTGACATATGATTATTTTATCCAGACCTTGGAAACTTAAGTGTGTGCGGAAGTAGTCCAAGTAATCCATAAGATCAGTACTTCCATCGTAGATGTCAAACGTCGGCATTTTATATTTATGTGGGAGTGGGAAAGTTCTAATCCCCATTGTGAAAGGAGATCTTCTCAAATCTGCAGAATATTTCTCTGCACCCTTGTCGAAAAGCGTTGCTAGATCTTCTCCAATTTTTCCTCCACATGAGGAGCAACAGTTACTACTGATCTTTTCTCGTTGAGGTAATCCCTCAACTCTAAATGCTTTGGCCGGTTAGGGCGACTACTCCCTTCTCTAGGCAATATGTTGCCGGAAGCCCCATCATGGTCTGGAGGCTTTCGATCATTTCTTACGTGACGAGAATTTCGCTGCTCTGGGCTTTCCTCCTAGGATCTTGGGCCTAACCGACCTTCCAGTCACGAGCAACCTCCTTCTCTGTCACATGAGGGCACTTTTTCCTTGTCAACTGGCTGCTCCACATTTCTCATTAGGCGTCTCCTCCTCTGGCTCCTTTTTGAGGCATGAGTACCTACGGTTGGAACTAGAATTGTTTGCCCCTGCTATCCTAATTGCATGAAAGGGTGTGGAATGCCACCACCATATTTTCCATTCGATCGTTCACGGCTTGCATTAAGACTATCTGTCAGTCTTTCCAATGATTACCTACTGGAGGGTCATTGTCGGGAAAAGTCGTGTCTCCAGGAGCTTTTGTTTAACTTATGGTGTTAACTATATTTGGATGAGTGTGGTGGTAAAGCTGGCCTTTCGCTATTGTTTCCAACAGATGGTGCCAATGATGCGTTTTAAGGATCCTGATTCGTGACGGACCTTGATCAACTACACCTTGAATGAACGAGGTGGATCTTCCATCTGTCTTTGACGATTTGGATTCTGCACACCACAACTAAAACTAGAGTATCAGATAACAATCGAGTTTGCTTCCTAACGGGCATTCCGACACTCAAATCAATTTCTTATTTAAAGAGGAAATAAATTTTAAAGAAAATTTAGTCCAAGTAATGAATATGTGTACTTGAGAGATCTGGATGTCTTTTTTTCAGGATCACACTATTCGTTGTTGGGTGCATTTCTTTTATATGATACTTAGACGGTTTTTTTTCTCGTCTGTTTTCCTTATGACTCTTGGATAAGCCAAATCAGTTAGGGTTGTTGGTCGTGGGATCGTGTGCACAATGCACACGATCCAGTATGTTACAGTATGAGACCTTGATGGGCTATGCTTGTGGGCTTCGACGTTAGTTTAGCCCATTTCACATCATGGCCTAAACGGTCCTTCACCAAATGGGCAAATTTGCAATTATATCCCGTGTCTAAAAATTAGTCAATCATA
>JAODPA010068896.1:0-10048 GCA_025585075.1 Nepenthes mirabilis | reverse complement strand
CTGACTACCGTCCCATTTCCTGCTGTAATGTCATCTATAAAGTTATCTCAAAGATCATTGCCAATCGTTTAAAGATGACGTTGCCTTATCTAGTTGATAAGTGCCAGACGGCCTTTGTGGCGGGTCGTCAAATCAGTGACAACATTCTTCTGGCCCAAGAACTCCTCCACAAGTACCATCTGGGTCATGGCCCTCCTCGCTGTACTTTGAAAATTGACCTCATGAAAGCCTATGACTCTATTCATTGGGATTTCATCATATCTGTCCTGACCATCATGAACTTCCCGCCCAAAATGATAAATTGGATTAGGTAATGTATTACCACCCCCTTGTACTCGCTCAATATTAATGGGGAAGCGGTTGGTTTCTTCAAAGGGGGTAAAGGTCTTCGCCAAGGTGATCCAATGTCTCCTTACCTCTTTGTGCTGGTGATGGAGGTGTTGAATGGCATCATTGATCTTAAGGCTCGTAGGAACAATAATTTCACATTTCATTGGAAGTGCGAAGCGACTCATACTGTCATGCTGGCCTTTGCCGATGACCTTCTCCTATTCTCTCAGGCTGACGTGTGCTCCATCCGGATTCTCAAGGAATGCCTTGAGGAATTCCATTGGCTTTCGGGCTTGTCGGCGAACATAAATAAGAGTGAGACCTTTATTTGCTCTAAAGACCCAGCCCTGACTCAGAACATAGTTGATGTTTTGGGCTTCAAAGTGGGCTCTCTCCCCATCAGATACCTTGGCGTCCCTCTGATCTCTACAAGGCTGTCGATTCGTGATTGCACGATCCTTACCGAGAAAATTACCCGGCGCATTAAATCTTGGAAGAATAGGTGGTTCTCTTTTGGAGGCCGCTTACAATTGGTTGCATCGATTCTCTCATCTGTCCACCTCTACTGGGCTTCGATCTTCATCCTCCCCAAATCCATTCTTAATCAGATCGACTGCATCTTGAGGCGATTCCTATGGAATGGATCTTCGGAAGGTAGGGCTAATGCAAAAGTGGCTTGGGCTGATATCTGCTACCCAAAGAGCGAAGGAGGATTGGGTATCAAGCATTTGCAGGCTCAAAATAAAGCCCTCATCTGTAAACTCCTTTGGCGCATCCTGTCTAAAGATCCTGATTCGGCTTGGTCTTCTTGGGTCCACAAGACTAGAATCAAGGATCGGTGTATTTGGACTCTCAAAGTTCCTGACTCTGCTTCCTGGAGTTGGAAGAAAATCATGAGTCTCCGTCCGTTCATGTACGCCCACACCTCT
The DNA here is from genome assembly GCA_025585075.1 of Nepenthes mirabilis. Classification (NCBI taxonomy): domain Eukaryota; kingdom Viridiplantae; phylum Streptophyta; class Magnoliopsida; order Caryophyllales; family Nepenthaceae; genus Nepenthes; species Nepenthes mirabilis. Next base: position 8,789 of record JAODPA010068896.1, on the reverse strand, counting down.
AAGATCATCGGAGATGGCATGGATACCTTTGTCTGGCATGACCACTGGCATCCTCGAGGCCCCCTCAATAGTGTTTGCTCCGAACGCATTCGTACTGTCACTGGGCTATCTAGAGACGCCAAGGTATCTCAGATAATTAGAGATGACCAGTGGGCTTGGCCTAACCCTTATGATCAGGAGGTTTCGTGCTTAGCTGAAAACTTTTTTTTTTGGTAAGCAAGTATTTTGGATTAATGGGAGAAAAAATTACAAATTTAATGTTTAATCGTCAAGTATCTTGACTTGGGGATGAAACATTATCTGCTGGGGCATACCCCGAGCAACTAGTACATTCAAAGGTACACAACAGCCTCCAGGAGGCCAACGTTCTACAAAACCAACAGAAAATAAAAAAAAGGTACATCATATTCAAAAACAGTACAGCCTCTAAGGGACCAAATTCAAACCGGCAACAGGTGCATCAAATCCACGTCCGCAACCGGCTAAGATCAAGCCAGCGTCGGATCCACGTTAGTAGATGCCTCAAAAAAATCAAACCGGGGCCAAATGGAGCTGAAACTGGATTACGCCATAATCACAATCCATTCCAGCATTTGACCCTGTACAAACCGGTTTGCAAACGAATTGAAACCGGCATTGATTCCATTCCGGCAAAACCGCGAAGATAAAGTGCAAAACCTGGAAAGCTCAATCCACGTCAGCAGAGGAACCATTCCGGCAAAACCAAGTGCAAAACGCCATTGCACAAATGAGAAAACGATTTCTAAACCGGCATAAGAGCCTATGCAAGCCGGATAATGATATCCAGCAAAAACAACACCAAAAACAGTGACCTTCAAGCATCAGCAAAGCAGAGGGTCATCACAAGGCATTTCAGCACCCCCACTGGCAGTAAACGGCCTTTCCACTGGCAACAAAACACAGGCAGCAACCCCTGAATCACAAAATCAGCAGCATACAGTAGCCAGAATGCTTCAGCAACACATCCATCAGCACCTTCTGCGACTGATGAGAAAACAAAATTAATGAAGCCTCATGAACAAGGCTCCAGCTGCACCTAGAGTTCAGCATGGAAGAAATGCCCTTCTGCACATGCAAAGCATCGCATCATACGGTTGCCACACAGCATACACCATCTGGAGGTAGCCAGCAAAGCTCAATGCCACACAGCATCTACAATAATGGACAAAAAGACCACTGATGTACTGAAAACATCATCATCTCCAGTCCACAACCCGTGCATCAGAAGTTCCATACAGCAGGGCATTAGCCCACGTGTAGGTCATCACAGCATCAGCCGCAATACACCAATCAGATTCAGCATCACGCAGCAATACACAACACCACTACAGGTCAGCATATTAACAGCAGTAGCTGCATCTAACAGCCAGCCTCATCATCAAACTGGCATTAGCATCATCAAGAGACAGGACAGCAGCACATCCCCCAACCCGCATATACCAGCAGCACCAAGATCAGCACAATCCCCAAATAAGTAACAGGTAACGGTCAACACCAAAACCAAATTACCACATTCGCATACCATCCAACGAAATCCAACCATAGCAAAATACTAGGCAACGACATCTAAGCCCCAGCCCCAGCATCAACAAAATTTCCAGCAAAAATTCGCCACAAAATCCAATTTGTACATACCCAGCAGGTACAACAGCTAACCAGATCAGCAGCCTACATCATCTCAACTACAAACGCCCGGCAGATTTGTCAAACCCATCCAGGAAAGAGGGCAGCACTTAATCAGACCAGCAAGCTCGCCCACTTCAATACAGGCCAGCAGCCACCACATCAGAGGCAGGACTCTAACAGCAGCCCTGCTCCAGCAGCTGCAAATATCAGAAATGAGGACGCCGGGCTTTCTTGGGAGCAGAGATACTCCGATGGGCCCCTCTTTTCCACCATTTAACAGCCTGCCGAGCAAAAAGCTCATTTTCATAACTTTGGCGATCATCATAACAGCCCGCAACACCAGCATCAGACTTCACATAGGACTTAGCCGGATCAAATCCACGCCCAGAATCACTAGGATCAGCCTTACTCACAATTGAGAAGCCAGAAGAGGGGACCGATGATTCCCCAACATCAACAGCAAGGCCAACTATGGGGCCCACATTTACACTTCCTACGGGAGAAGTAGCAGCCTGGGAGTATTTACGGACGATCCACGCAATAGACTCCGGAGTAGAATCGTCAACCTGGTTAATGGCATCCAAGTTACAGGACTCTAGACAGGGAGCCAAAACAGAAGGCAGAGAGGGCTTATGCACCCCCCCTAAAAGAGTCATCAATTATAGGAGGAACCTCAAACAGAGCCCCATTGGATTTATCCACCGAACTAGGGGAAGGGTCCAGGACATGTGGATCCTCATTAGCAACCAAAAGGGGTCCATTGAGGCCCAAGTCATCGACTTCCAATTCCACCCCCAAACCATCAACAAGCCCCGGGGTAGGGGCCGGAATTTTAACAGCTGTAGGAGACGCCAAGCTAGTAGACTGGTCACCACCCCCTTCATTCTCAGGGACCAGTACCGAATGCAAGCAAGTCGCAGCACACTTTCTATCAACCCCAAAATCCCGGTTCATGGGCACATGCTGCTGAGTGTACTGGACACCAGTGGAATAACGGGCAGGCTTCGAGTGGTAGATAATCTCCACCTCCATAGACAAAGCAAGCTCAGCAGCCCCAGTCAAGAGCCGAATTTTGGGAGGAAGAGGATTGCCCCTATCCACCTCAACACACATTCGTGCAACATTCATACGGTTCATTTTTGCAGTGTAAGGATCACAAGTGATTGGACGACCGATTTGGCTAGCTATCCAGCTAAGGCCCATAGGAGTCCAAAACTCAAGAGGAATATTAACCAATGAAATCCAAATCGGGAAAGACTTCATGGCCTCTGGATCGAGCTTCAAACCCGGAACCCATCGCTTGAGGTAAATGGGATTCCTCTGAAAAGCCCAGGGGCCTTTTGCTAGACAAGATTCTAAGTGATTTTCAGAATCAAATTGAAAGAAGAACAAGCCCTCGTTATTGGCAGCAACATGGCGGAGACCAAACCTTGCCCAAATCTTTCGGGCGATGGCATTAACCGCCGAGAAGTGGAGGGACTTGTCCATGAACCGGCCCACCAAAGTGGAGCCCCACACCTCGACGCTTTGCTGCATAAGTTCCGCAGGGGGAAGCATGGGGGAGTCGAAATCCAACTCAGCGGGGGGAGGAAAGAATTTAAGGGCACCGAGAGAAAGATTGTCTCCTTTCGCTACTTGTGCCCAGGAAATACCAGGAGAAGGAATGGACTTACCGGACGAACCAGTGTTCGAAGAGTTGTTGGGCTTTACCTCGACCGCACCAGGAAGAGGGTCGGAGTGAGCAGACTCGCTAAAAGGGGTCGATTGAGAGCAGACCGTGGCCGAAATCAAATCGAGAGCATCCGGAGAAGACGGCCGCACCGGGCCGCTGCACTGGGCAGCAAAATCACCCTGGGTGGAGCAGGGAGACAATGGCGACGATCAAGCCGCATCCATGCCCCTTTATCTACCCAATGCCGAGCGAAAAGACTCCATGAGATGGATTGGATGCCAAAATGGTATTTTTTCGACCAAGACTGCCTACCTCCTTTTTCACCCCCCCAAGCCGAAATTGTGTTGGACCAAATTAGTCTGGGGCCCTCTTCATATTCCTGCCCATGCTTTTACCCTTTGGTTGGCAATCAAAGGCAGGCTTAATACATCCGACCATGTTCACGGCATCTCGAATCTATCTCTTACCTGCTCTCTTTGTGACTCGGATGCTGAAAATCATGACCATCTTTTCTTCTCCTGTCCGTTCTCTAATTCGGTTTGGACCACCATCCAAAGGAATGCCGGTTTTCATTGGCCATACCCAAACCTGTCACAAAACGTCATATGGGCTGCTCACATTTGGAAAGGAAAAAATCTATCTGCTTTGTCCAAACGTCTCTCTCTGGCGGCTACTGTATATTATATTTGGAGAGAACGAAACAACCGTATCTTTGAGAAATCTCACCCTCAGGACATTTCCCATATATGCTCTCAGATATCAAATGCTGTTCAGGATAAGCTGAAGGCCTCATTGCCCCGTGCTGGTCTCCAGCAACGCTCGTTAGCTAGGCGTTGGATTTTATAAAAAAATAAAAAAAAATGATTTTTTGTCCCTGGTCATTTTCTTTGATAAAAAAAAAATTCTGTAGTTGCTGGGGGCTCGTCCCTTGGCCATGCTGTGGCATCCGGTGGCTTTTTTTGTCCCATTTTGTCACATCAAGCTGGGCTGTTTTTTGAAGGGTTGCAGGCTGGGTACTGGTTGATTTTGCTGGCTGCAGTGTTAGTTAATTGGTGATGGTTAAGTTCAATTGGCTTGAATCTAGATTCTGGTGATACCATTTCTCTCCTCCTCCGTCTAACGAATTGGACCCTTCTGAAGGATTCCCTGGTGCTGGTTTAGATATTTTCATTGTGGCTTGGTTGAGGATGGGTAACCTTTGTTGGTGTATGATGCCATTGCTGCATTGGTCTATATCTTGAGATGGTGGATGGCTTTGCAACTTACTGATGCTTGTGTTGTGGGCTGCTGGAGCCGATCCGATCTCCTCAGTTGCCTTTTCTCTGCCCAGCTTGTTTTTCTCTGGAACTTTTGTGGAGCTGTGTTTGGAAAACTCAGCGGGAGTTGCTAGTTTTTGGTCTTGTTTGGTTGGTGTGGATGTCCTGGATTGTAGCTACTTGTGGTTTGGCTGCAGGTGAAGACTCTTATGCTGATCCTGTTGGCTGTGTCCCTGTAACTGCTTGAATTTGGCTATCGGGGGGGTGCTAACCATGCCACTTGCTGTTCCAATGTGCTGCTGGAACTGATGGTGTAGGGGGTTTGGTTCTGCCTTTGCTGATGCTGGTTCCGCGGTCGGTCTATGGTTGGTATTGGATATAGTTGGTTCTACTGGTTTGCGGGGGTCCTGTAGCTGTGGTGCTCCTAAAGTGGATCTGGGGCTGCAGCAGGTGGAAGTTTGGTAGGCCTGGTCGTGGTTTGGGGCCTTATTGCAATGCAATGTTGACCTGCTGTGAATGAGATATTGCTGCACTTGCTTTGGGCCAGATCTCTGCGGGTTCTGGTGCTGTTGTTTCATCTGAGTGGCTGGTTGCTGGGAATGTGTTGCATTTTAGTATTATAATCACTAGCTCTGGTTTGATCGGCATGTGGTTTTTCGCTTGGCTGTGGAGATGAGATGCAGGTTTTTTGATTGTAGCTGCTATTGGTCGCTGCATTGTTTCTTCTGCTGCTGCCTCTGTTCGTGATGCTGTCGAAGTTGTGTAGCTTGATTTATTTTCTTATGTTGTGCTGGGTGGCGCCTAACTGACCCGACCCTTTTGGTGCTGCTGGTATGCTGTGGCTGAATGTGTTGGTTCTTTGCTGCTGGTCGGGCTGTCCACCGTTTCGTCCGCCTTTGCTGCTGGCCTGGCGCGATGGGATCTTGGCAGAGTTTTGCTGCTCAATGGGTCACTGCTACTTGGATTTGCCTTGGCCCTTGCTGATGGTTGGAGCTCCTGAAGCTTGATGATGCCCTCCTCTGCTAAGGGCCTCTATTTTTTGGAGTCTGCATGTCAGTCACATGCTTGCTGAACTGCTGATGTGGACTGCATAAGTTGTGCAATGCATGGCTGGCGGTTCTGAATGCCAGCCTTCTTCTACATTATCACTTCAGCTGGGTGAAACTGCCTCCTCCTGTTGCTGCCCGGAGGTGCTGGATTTTGCCGGTTTTGGTGTTGGGCATGTGCTTGGCTGATTGTGCTGCTTTCCTGCGGGGTGCATGCGGTTGTATTCCGATGCAATTGAAAGCGCTATTATGCTTGCTCCCTCATGGTGTCTTGCTGTCCGGTCTATGGATTTCGCTCCTGAACTAATGAAGATCCTAGATGGATTGCAGTGTTCTCCGTTTTTTTAGGCGTAGTTTTCTACGTTCTTGCTAGTGTGAAAATGTTGACACTTCCATGTTCTGTTTTGTTTTTTGTTCCTAATGTTTGTTCTCTTTTGATGTATCTGTTGCTCGGGACATGCCCTAGCACTTTTTGTTTTAACTCTAAGTTCAATACTTGGAGTTAAAATATTTAGTTTGTAATTTTTTCTCCCATTAATCCAAAATTCTTACTTACCAAAAAAAAAAGGATTTGTTATGGAAGTTACTGTCTGTAGCTCATATCGGCTCTCGCGTTGCAAATTGGCTCTACTGCAGATGAAGGTCCTGTGTGCGTGGCTCTGGATTGGATATAGGAATCCCTTTCGATGCGATGGAGCAGCATATCTGCTCGATGGTGCTTGTGTTCTCTCCAGCTGTGTGACTCCTTTGTATGGCGATATGCTGAATAAATTTAAAATTTAAAATTTAAAATTTCAAGATTCAAATCTGAAATTTGTCTTTCTGCGATTTTCTTGCCTCCACGGATTTGGGCTAGGCTTCCATGCCCCTGACTGATGTGGTTGTTGGGGCTGTCTGTCCCTGTTTCTGATTCTGTTGGGAAAGCTTCGACTCTGTTTTGGGTTATTTTGCCATGCCCAATTAGTTGCAGGTGGCTTGCCATCTTGCTGTTTTCTCGATGCATTGATGCTGTATGAGGGCCTCGTCGTTGGTTCAGAGTGTAGCTGTGGTTTCTGCCTGGTATGGAAGTTGGGTTGATTTGGGCTGACGTGGCGAGTATGCCTTCTGATGCCGGTTTGCTGCCTTCTCTGTCCAAGGTCATAGAATGCCGGTTTGCTTCTCGCCTGACTTGCCTCATGGTAGCTGTATGTGCCGTTTGCCCGGTCCACTCCTATTGACCTGATGGCTTCGCCCGGTATTAGGTTTGAGAGGAAGTGGCCTTTGCTGCTGTGTTAAGCTCAAAGCCGAGAGGATTCAAAATTTGTCGTCTAGAGAGAAGTTCTCGTCCTTCTCTCTAACCTTCGATTTTCAAAATTTGAAAATCGATTTTGCCGTCTTCTGCCAGACGCTCCTCCCGTCTTCGGCGCCGGCGCACGTCTTCGGCCACGGCCATCTCCTCTGCTCCTCCTTCGGTGTCTGCCTCCCCCGTCCGTCACCCGCACGCTTCCCCCATTCGACCCCATCCTTCTTCCCCACCGAACTCTGCCCCGCCTGCTGAGAACCCCATCTCGCTTCAGCCTTCTCTTCCTCCTGAAACCCATGCGACCCCAAAGCTCGCTTTTGACAAATCTGTCAACGCTGCTGTTCAATCCCACTCTTGGGCCGATGTTGTCAAGATGGATGGCTCTGGGCTATGCTCAAGGTTGAAGTTCTTCCCTCCCCATGTCTCTGCGTCCTTGGTCGGAGCTCTGTCTCCCCCGCCTGAAGTCATTGAGCAAGGTAACCTCTTCTGGGGCCATTCTGCGGTGGGCTATTTTCTCAACACACACCCCCATTTCATGGCTGTCAAGGCCGTAGCCATGAAATTATGGGCTCGGTTTGGAATCAAGCAAATTGATGGAAACGAAGGTGGGTTTTTCTTCTTTCGTTTCCCATCTGAAGAAATGTTGGCGAAATGCTTGAACGCCAGACCATGGACGTTCTCTGGCAAGCCCATCTTCCTTAAGCGCTGGTCGACGGGAATGGAATTGTCTAGAGAGGAACATAAATGGTTCCCTATTTTGATAAAGATGTCAAATATTCCACTCGAACTGTGGACCACTGCTGACCTTTGCTGGATGGCCAGTGCGATTGGGACTCCTCTTCAGATTGATCCCCGAACTGGCCGGATGGAGAACCTTTCTTTTGCTAAGATTTGTGTGGAAGTTGGAGTTGACGGGTCGTTCCCTAGTTCCATTGTTGTTCTGCCCTGTCCCTCTGCTGATACAACTTCTGTGGTGAAAGTGGCATATAGCTGGAAACCCACTCGGTGTGCTCGTTGTAATCTAATTGGTCATTTGGAAGCAAAATGTCTGTCCAAGACAGCCAATAATAATTCAGGTTCTTCTCAACCTGATGATTCTGTCAAAGTCGATTGTAATCAAAATAATTGTGTCCGGCATCCTGTTACAAATGATGATTCTGTTTGTTCTGCCTCCTCCATTCCTCTCCTTAATGAGGATGCTGGGGGCATCTCGTTTGAGCCTCCATCTGTTGATGAAGCCTGTCCTAGACATGGCCACCCATTTGGGGCCGTTCCCACTGAACCTGACCCCTCTGGTGGCCAGTTAACTGTGGCCCCAATCAGCACTGAAGGTATTTCTTCCTGTTCTGTGGTTGGAGATGCCTTGCCTACCCACCATCATTCATCTGATGATGCTAGAGGTGGTGATTGTTACTCACCAAATGGGGCCGATTTGGATTCCCAAACCACTCCTGGTCTGCCGATTCCCCCAAGACCAGATCCCACTAACCCTGAACTGCCGTCTCTGGCTCCTTCATTATCACATGTTGAATCTGGATTCCAAGAGTGCCCGGTGGTTGTCCCTGGATGTTTCGATGAATCTCTTGATTCTCTGAGAGATGAATTGATTCCTAACTCTCCATATTCTGGGACAATCCATCACCATTTGGATCTGGATGAGTTTATGCTTACCCCTAACTCAATCAAGAGGATCTCCTTGAAATACTCATCGAATTCCACTATGTTTGATGAATTAAGGGGTAATTCTGAGTGGAAGACCTCTAAGTCAAGGAAAAAGAAAAAATCTGCCTCTCAAAAATCCAGAGGCGCATAATTTGCTGCTGGGGTTTTTTTTTTGGTCTGAATTTTGCTCCTGGGGTCCTGTTTTGATTAATGCTGTGGCATGC
>JAODPA010068895.1:0-10049 GCA_025585075.1 Nepenthes mirabilis | reverse complement strand
TGTATAAATAATATTACTCTATATTTTACCGACATGATACTTTTTTTTTTTTATGGTGTGAAAAGATATTTTAAAAAAAACCATTTTTCTTTGGAAACAAGAAAGGAAGCTCAAAGCCGAGCCTTATAAACATCCCTTCCGTCTCCCACCTGCATATGCAATCTTGGCTTCTATCTCTGTTTCTCAAGCTTGTGTTTTCTGCATTTAATCCACCATGAGTAACCAAGCGGAATCCTCCGATTCGTAAGCTCCCCACTCTCTAATTTCTTCAATTGTCTACATGCTCTTCTTGAAGGCTGTTGCATTATTTACATACTGTTTTCTTCAAGTATTATATCTCCCGTATTTGATATGTTTTGGGCAACTATTCAATATTTCCTTCTTTGAATTTTTGTTTTTATGTTTTGGATCGGTGTCATAGTAAGGGTACAAAGAGGGATTTCAGTACTGCTATTCTCGAGCGGAAGAAGGCTCCGAATCGACTCGTTGTCGACGAGGCCGTTAATGATGACAATTCCGTTGTTTCGATGCACCCTGAAACAATGGAAAAGCTTCAGCTTTTCCGGGGCGACACTGTCTTGATCAAGGTATTATTATTTCAGTAATATAATGTCGAAGTTATGCTTTTTCATCCTTCTTTTTTAGGGTTACGTCTTGATCTGAGCGTGATGGTTGATTTGTGGAGTTTCTTTGATTAGAGTTGTCTCTTTAGCTACCCTCTGAATTCCTGTTTTGATCAATACGTATTGTGACATAATCTGAGCTTTTTTTATTTTGTTTGGGTCCGGAGTTGCTTTATAATTGTTAGAGGATAAACCAGTGTCGTGCGTTTACTTAACAATTTAATCTTTCAGGTACGTTGGTTTTTGACATGTTATCAAACACTTGTTGATCTGGTGGTTTGAATTCGATTTCTGAATTATCTATTTTCTTAGAGTTGTAATTATTTTCCACAACATGGTATGGAGTGGGCCTTGTTTAATCCACGTTCTATGTTCAGAAGGATATTTCTGTGAGAGGGTATATTAGAGTACAAAACCATAAGGTAAGTCTAAAAGATGCTTCACTTCCAAGAAAGAATGAAATATCAATCATCTTGAATTCTGGTTTCGTAAGGGATTTGAAAAGAGTTCAAGCTCGTCCACAGGCTCGATGTAAAGACTGAAAGATTGGGTGGGGAATTCCGAAAAGAGTTCAAGCTCGTCCACAGGCTCAATGTAAAGACTGAAGGATTGGGTGGGGAATTCTGAAAAACTCAAAATTTACCAAAACCTATATTGGTGTCTTCGCTTAGTATTTTGACCTTTTTGGACTTTAGGTTTGTGTTAATTATCAATTAGCACGGTGACCACTTGGGATCAGCTACAAGATTTTATGGGAAAGGACCCTGTTTGGGAGTTATCGAGATGCAGTGTCTTTAATTTGAAGATTTTGGATTCATCTTGCTGAGGATTAGATGTATTCAATTAATGAATGCTGTTAAAGTACACTTTTTTAATGTGTCATCAACACTGATGAGCTACTGTAATTGATTCTGAATATGATGTTACCATGAACATGAAGCATCCCCCCCTAAAATTTCATAGGTCACTACTACTTCGCCTTCATGAATTTCCATTGCTCTAACTAGAGAGAGAGAATGCCAGGCTATTTGTTTTGGTCTTTTTCTTGATGTTTGGGCATCCAAGCTGTTGTCGGATTGGAATTTGTGCTTGTTGTGTTAGTTGATTGAAGCTTGAATCATGTTGTTTGTGACTTTGGACTGGTATGTTATGATTTTTGTTACTCATATCTGATGCTCTGTTTTAATTTTGATATGGAACTTAATCATTGTTAATATTGATTAATGCAATATGAATTCAATGTCTAAATTATTTTACAAAATGTTAAGGATGTAGCAATTCGGCTTTGGCACCATTGTAAGTGATATCTTGCTAGATAAAGAATCATTTATCTTATTGTTTTTATCTTTATTTTGTTGGCTAATATTCAGGGAAAGAAAAGAAGAGACACAATATGTATTGCTCTTGCTGATGACACCTGTGATGAACCCAAGATTAGGATGAACAAGGTTGTAAGATTGAATTTGAGGGTTAGACTTGGAGACGTGGTTTCTGTGCATCAATGCCCTGATGTGAAATATGGAAAGCGGGTGCACATTCTTCCTATTGATGATACTATCGAGGGTGTTACTGGAAATCTTTTTGATGCATATTTGAAACGTAAGTTGTTAGAAGCACAAAATCTGATTGGTTTCTTTCTTTTTTTCTTTAAAGATCTTCTATTCCTGGATTATTCTTATAACACTTTTTATATAATTAGATAAATTTTTGGATTATTTTTATAACATCAGTGGAGTATAGTTGCTTGAATTTAGGCTTACAACAGTGATACAATCTGATTTAATATTAATATATCTCACGTGAGTCGAAAACAGTTGTTTGTTATTTACGTGTGAACATTTGCTTTGGCTATGAGAGTTTGGCACATTCCTGCCATTGGTCCAGAGCAGAAAATATAGGGCAAGTGTGTGAGTAAAACTTTCATATTTCGTGGCTACACTGCGCGACACTGTAAATTATTTATGAAATGTTCTTTTGAAGATGGGCTGTTGCTCTAGACTCATGGACAAAGGCTCTCATTATGTCAATTTGGGGTAAAATCTTCTTCCTTCATGAGGGAACCGTATAGCTATTGCTTCTTCCATAGGGCATTGCACTAATAACAAATTCATCTTCAATTGTTTTTCTCCATATGCATAGAAAAACACATTTTCCATTCATGATGAATTTGGTATTACCTTGAACTAGGATAGTTAATTTGAATCTTGTATATAATCATTTTTAACAATTCCACTATGTAATGCTAAGTACGTTGTTTGCTTGAATTTTTAGTCCTTGTTTGCCATTTTTTCCAGCTTACTTCCTAGAGGCTTATCGTCCAGTGCGGAAAGGTGACATGTTTCTTGTGAGAGGGGGTATGAGAAGTGTAGAATTCAAGGTTATCGAGACGGATCCTGCCGAGTACTGTGTTGTTGCTCCAGATACCGAAATCTACTGTGAGGGAGAGCCTATCAAAAGAGAAGATGAAAATAGATTAGATGAGGTGGGTTATGACGATGTAGGTGGTGTGCGGAAGCAAATGGCTCAAATCCGGGAGCTGGTGGAACTTCCATTAAGGCACCCACAACTTTTCAAATCAATCGGAGTTAAGCCACCAAAAGGAATTTTGCTTTACGGACCTCCTGGATCTGGGAAGACTTTGATAGCCCGGGCCGTTGCAAATGAAACTGGTGCTTTCTTCTTCTGTATTAATGGACCAGAGATCATGTCAAAATTGGCTGGGGAGAGTGAAAGCAACCTAAGGAAAGCATTCGAGGAAGCAGAAAAGAATGCTCCATCAATTATCTTCATTGATGAAATCGATTCAATTGCTCCCAAAAGAGAGAAGACTCACGGAGAAGTTGAGAGGCGAATAGTTTCCCAGCTTTTGACTCTCATGGATGGACTTAAGTCACGTGCACACGTTATCGTTATTGGGGCTACTAATCGGCCCAACAGCATTGACCCTGCACTTAGAAGGTTTGGTAGATTTGACAGGGAAATCGACATTGGTGTTCCCGATGAAGTTGGGCGACTTGAGATTCTACGCATTCATACAAAGAACATGAAACTTGCTGAGGATGTATGATTACAGACCCAGTCATAGATCCGCTTTTGCATCTTCTGATTGAGTGGGTTTTTTTTTTTTAATCATTTTTGTTTTTGCCGTGTAGGTTGATCTTGAAAGAATTGCCAAGGACACACATGGTTATGTCGGTGCTGATTTAGCTGCATTATGCACTGAAGCTGCACTTCAGTGTATCAGAGAGAAAATGGATGTGATTGATTTAGAAGATGAGACCATTGACGCAGAGATTCTCAATTCCATGGCTGTCACAAACGAACACTTCCAGACCGCTCTCGGGGGAAGCAATCCATCTGCTTTGCGTGAAACAGTGAGTAGATTGTTTGATTTTCTTCACATCTAATTCACGTTCATTGCTCAAGTATTTGATAACAATTGATTTCTTGAACCAGGTTGTGGAAGTGCCTAATGTTTCTTGGAATGATATTGGAGGTCTTGAAAATGTCAAAAGGGAGCTCCAGGAGGTACATCCATCTCTGAACAAGTTTATTTGTGCCACCAACAAAATATCATTATCGGTTTCAACTATATTGGATATATTGGGTGATACGAATTGGTATCGGACGCAATTTTTTTTCAAATGGGAAATTGAGGGGCAAATTTCAACCGATGTATCACCAATATAGTGAGATATTGCAATTTTGTTACGGTATCGAGAATATCATAATTGGGAGGGGCCTTCACTAAGATTATCGGCCAATATTTTACATATCTATAGATGAAAATATCGGTATGGTATTATATTGATATCGGTATCAGTGGCGGATATATTGGTACTGGATATACGAAGCAACATATATCGGCATTGGATATAGCGAAAGGAAAAAAATTTCTGAAAATCATATTCTTATACTGCCATATCGGCCAAATATTTTCCGATATATCATTGATATAGCAATATATTGCGATACTATTATAGTATTTCGAAATATCAATATTAAGGGGTTCCAATACTGATACATATCGGTAAATATTGTATCTATGATATTGGTTGATATTTATTTTATGGCTTGCACTATTTTGTTTCTAATCTTCCTAAGACTGAAGATGTACTTTTTCTTTTCGTTGATGTAGACTGTTCAATATCCCGTGGAGCATCCTGAGAAATTCGAGAAGTTTGGTATGTCTCCTTCAAAGGGAGTTCTTTTCTATGGCCCACCTGGATGTGGGAAAACGTTGCTTGCGAAGGCTATTGCAAATGAATGCCAAGCCAACTTCATTAGTGTCAAGGGTCCTGAATTGCTTACAATGTGGTTTGGAGAGAGTGAGGCCAATGTGCGTGAGATTTTTGACAAGGCCCGTCAATCTGCTCCTTGTGTCCTATTTTTTGATGAACTTGACTCGATCGCCACGCAGGTTTGTATTGACTACTTCCACTTGATTGCTTCGTACTTCACATTTGATTAGCGATCAAACTTTATTTTAATTGATTAATTCTCTGTTCTATTGTAATTCAAGATGCCAACTGTAATAGATAAAAATATCGGATAATATTTTAATTATTGGCCGATATATATCGGTATTCAGCCCTTTTAGCGTTGATATTTTATAATACCATGATAATATTATAATTTTCTATTGAATCAGTGATATATTGCAATATGTTGACATTTATACTTGATATTTGGCCGATATATTGGTTGATACAGTCCTGTTAACTAGCAATTTTCAGATTTTTTTTCTTTTGATATACTTAATTGTGATATCGATAGTTTCATCCATGCAACAAGTTATTTATCTGCAAATGAGAATATGATATATTGGGCAAACATTAACTCTATCTCATGGCTTATTTACAGAATTGAGAATATAATTGATGAACACTACTACTTATAATAAAAGCAATAATAAAAGTACATACCAAAAAATTTTCGCAAGAATTAAATAGTATGCAAGCTAGCAGTGAGAAACTGTAAATGAGTTGTGCTATGATATATTAAAAAACAACCCAAACATTTTCTAATTTATAGGACAAATCCCAAATTTTTTGAAATTAGAAGATTACCAATGTGTTCAAAACTTGCCGGAGTTAAGAACATATAAAAATTAATTTCAACACGTTGGAGCACACGTACTTCCTGGAAAATGATGGTGCATCTTAGCTTGTAATGTATATTGTGTTTGTTTCAATAGTAGGATTTTGTTGTGAATCAAGTAGTATATATTGATTGTTTTGGGTAGATAAGTTTTGCATCAATGACCTATTTATGAATTGTTGATTATTTCATCCATGCTTGCAGAGGGGAAGTAGTGTAGGTGATGCTGGTGGCGCCGCCGATAGGGTTTTGAACCAACTTCTTACCGAAATGGATGGCATGTCGGCTAAGAAGACTGTCTTCATTATTGGGGCCACTAACAGGCCGGATATCATTGATCCTGCTCTTTTACGACCAGGGCGGCTCGATCAGCTAATTTATATTCCATTGCCGGATGAAGAATCTCGTCATCAAATTTTCAAGGCCTGCTTGAGGAAGTCGCCAGTTGCAAAAGACGTTGACCTTCGAGCTCTTGCCAAGTACACTCAGGGCTTCAGTGGTGCAGACATCACGGAAATATGTCAGCGTGCATGCAAATATGCTATTCGAGAAAACATTGAAAAGGTATGTCTACTTGCTAGATTCACTGGAATTTGTCTTGGTGTTTCACGATTTTCTAGGCCTGCAAATGAGCCGAACCATTCATAAACAACTTCGAGGCAAGGTAAGGCTCATTCCAGCATATTTCTTTGTGAAAAACAATAGGGTCTAATTTTCAATCTTATTAAATGAACAAGCCAAGTTTGAGCCTACTTGAACTTAATTCGTTAATGTTTGTGAACAATTCAATTATAGGTTTGTTTATGGGTTTTTGAATGGGCTCATAACAATCTCATTTATGAGCTCTTGAATAGATTTATTGAAAGACTAATAATTGACTTTAATAGACTTTTTTAAGAGATGTAGTTTGGCTCGTTAAGGAGTTTAGTCTGACAACCAAGTTTGGCTCATTTATGCATAGAAAATCAACAATGAATTTGGTCTCACGTAAAGAAAATAAGGTTTGGCTTGAGCTCATTTCAAACTCGTTTATAGAATAAAAACAATCAAGCCCAGCCCGTACACGTCTAAGCTTGGCTTGACTAGGCTTGACTCATTTGCAGCCCTATTCATGTCTTTTGTTTGTGTGGTTCTGTATATATATGCCTTCTTTTCTCTCTTTGCTGGGCAACCTTTTCTCCGGATAATATAAGGTGCTGCCTGCCTCATCTTTACAGTCATCAGTAGTATTGCCAATGTATTCGATATTTGAAGGCCCCAATTCTGATATTTCTTAGTTCCTGGAAAATATCCCAATAGGTGACATAGTGATACGTTGGTCGATCTTCTAAATATTGGCTGATACAATCGATATATCGATCAATGTTTTATTTTATTTTATTTTTGCTTTTCTGAAAGGTTAAATTTACACTTTTTAACTATATCTCAAATTTTAAATTCTAAGGAATCTAAATCCATATGTTTTTATAAAAGCATAAAATATACATAAAAGTTTTGGGGGTATTTTTTAATGATCTAGAAAACTATTAATATTATTTTTTGAAAAGGTTGACCGAAACATCTCAAACGGGTTAATATATAATTAAATATGGTCATATTTTAGTACATATCTCACACTTAAAGTCATCACAAGGAATTTTTTTTTTTTTTTGTGTGTGTGATGTTCAATATTGTTACGTAGCATTCGATATAAGTATGGTCATTGGTGAAAGAGATTGCTCTTTTCATTCCCTTTTCATCTTCATTCCTAACGATGGTAGAATTTAAGTACGAGGTAAGAACGCATACAATAGATCTAATAGTGGTTTAATTCTTCCTCGCACCTTGCGCATGGCTGAAGTTTTATCTATTTTGGCTGCCCTTTCTTAGAAGTACACTCTCATTGTTATCATGATCTGCGGCATTCTGATCACTTGCTTTCAGTACTGCTATTACAATTGTCTCAAGTGTTGTTAAGAAAATGTCTGATGATATGACATCTTATCTATTCATTTATACTAATGTGTCTACACAAGAATTAATGGATAGATAATTGCAATGGCACCGGAAGAAGAGTATCCCATGAATGTTTCTGAAGAGTTATTATTATTTCCACAAATGGATTGATTGCCTGGCGTTGAAATTTGCAGGACATTGAGAGGGAGAGGAGGAGAAGGGAGAACCCGGAGGCCATGGAAGAGGACATTGATGAAGAAGTGGCTGAAATTAAGGCGGCCCATTTTGAAGAATCCATGAAGTATGCGCGTAGGAGTGTTAGCGACGCCGATATCCGCAAGTACCAGGCATTTGCTCAGACGCTGCAGCAGTCAAGAGGGTTCGGCACCGAGTTCAGGTTCTCGGACCCTTCTGCTTCTGCTGCAGGTGTTAGTGGGTCTGACCCTTTCTCGGTCTCTGCTGGTGGGGAGGACGAAGACGACCTCTACAACTAGGTGAACTTTTTATGTTTATTCTCAAATTATGAGCTTTGTATGTCATATTGTGTGAGCGATCGTTGCTCTCCCCCGCCTCCCGCGGAATAGTTGTACTGCCACTCTTGTTGTTCAAGCTGACGCTTTTGGCCTGATGATTTTAGCTCCACTTTTTATTTGATTGGAAGACTGGTTTTTGTTCAGAAAATTCTATGAATATTTGGTATGAATTGCTGTTGATACAGGTAGTAATTTGTTTGGAAACTGATTTTGAGCTCCTAAAAAAAGTGATTTTGGACAATTTAATTTTCCCAATTACTATCTTACTCAAAGTAGCTAAACCTGATTTTAAAATGATATTCAGATGTTTTAGTTGCATTGTCAAGTGGCTGAGTTATCTACTATTCGGATAATAAGCTGTCAAGACGTCAGCCCATAATGTTAGACTAGAAAAATTGTTAGTTATTCAGCCAAAGGGACTGCTTTCTAAAGCCGGGTGGATGGTTGAAATACAGGTGTTAAAAGATCAGTCAAATTGAAATATTATTGCGACAAGAGAAATACCCTGAGTTGCTATAACTCTTAGTTAACCTCCGGGTTAACTAGATGCCTGTTAGTTGAGGGCAATGTCAGCCGCTAACTTAAGACACCATTTGGAGCATTACATCTAAAACATACCATTTCATGTAGATTCATTAAGCACATGTTTATAAATATGTCACTTAATTCGAAAGGACAACAATATTTGAATAAAAGAATTGTTGGGATTTTTGGTTATTCCCACGTGAAAAAGTTCACAATGATGTGACCAGAGTAGAATTCTCGGAATAGAATTCAAGAGTGGAATTTCAGAGTAGAAGTAGGCCAGAGTGGTTTTCACTTAGACAAAATAGAAGGAGATCTGGAGTTAAACTTTCGAAGAGCTTTACAAGACTGGAGGAATGAAGACTTGTCGACTGATAAAATTACAAGGAAGGTCAACGGAAGGTAACTTATTTAAAAAGAGTGACCTATAAAGTCTGCACAGATAGAAAATTTTACAGATAATAAGAGTTGACTTTCAAAACTGGTAACTAATTCGCAGAGCAAATCAACTCCTCCGAGTAAAATGGCGCTTTACAAAGTTGGTGGCAAGTTATAGAGTCAGCGGTAGGCTTTGTCGTGATGCAACCTGCCTACTGAGTAGGCGATCGTGCGGTTTATATATATGTGTGTGTGTGTGTGTGCGCGCGCTGAGGGTGTAGAAAGAAGTGAGAAAGAGAAAAATGTAAGAGAGACATACGGAATAGCCAATTTACTTTTATATTTTGCTCATATTTTTATTTTTAATTTTCTAATGGCTTGTGTAGTCAAAAGATTTTTGTAACCAAACATACATAGTAAAATAGTTTATAAACTAAGTGTCCAATAATTATTTTCTCTTATTTTGGAAGTGAATTTTTCATATAAAAGTTATGTGTATTCTTACTCTTGCTTCTTACTTTGTCGTGTGAGTTTGTATATCAGTCATCCCTATCTTCTCGATTTTGTCCTACCGATGGGCAATTGTCTTCCCAACAAGGATATTAACTCTTCAGTAGGAGAACATCATATTGAGTAACTGATCATAAATATTGAGAAGGAAAATGATACGTTAAAAAATTAATCATGACTTTTTTTTAAAAAAAAAACAATAGCCAATGATTTTCCGATGAGCAACGTTAGGCTAAACAGCATTTATAAAAATAAAGAGAGGGGCACTCATTCAAGTCATTCGCTTATAATGGTGAATAAATTCAGCTTAATTATATGTCTACTCAATGTTAAAAATTTTAATCAACCCCGACGTTTGCACAGTGGAGATAGGCGAAGCAGCATCTCACCCCTTTTTGATTTTTTTTTTTTAACAAAAAAATATTATTAAAAAAATTAAAAAAAT
>JAODPA010068894.1:0-10049 GCA_025585075.1 Nepenthes mirabilis | reverse complement strand
ATATAAATATTTTAAAATATTTATCTATTTTGTTCAAACTATTAAACTCCACAAATATTTGTGAAACTAAGTAAAAATTTCAAAATATCCAATAAAACTATATGCATGCACATATATTCAAAATGGATTAAGTGAAAGAACACATGCATATACAATAAAACTACCAAGTGTAAGTAAAATTAGAAGAAAATAGAAATAAACCAAAAGATTGGGTTTAAATTTATTTGTCTTTAACCTTCAATATGGTAGATTTGACCAAAAGATATTTCAAAATTGCCCTTCTCTTATTCTCTCTCCCTTCCTTTCTCATTTTCTTTCATTCCTCTTCTTTTTCAGCAAAAATGCCCAAAAATAGTATCAAGCATGCTTACATACATGAATTGA
The DNA here is from genome assembly GCA_025585075.1 of Nepenthes mirabilis. NCBI lineage: Eukaryota > Viridiplantae > Streptophyta > Magnoliopsida > Caryophyllales > Nepenthaceae > Nepenthes > Nepenthes mirabilis. Next base: position 9,665 of record JAODPA010068894.1, on the reverse strand, counting down.
CGCATGAGTACTGATTAGGCACACATCAGGCATTGTAGCAAACCCGAGTCATGCACAAGTACAGTATCATGCATGGCTTAAGTGCAAGCAATCTACTAATTATGCACATAAGCGCTGTAGAGATGCATATCAAGCAACCAGAATCTACCCGAATTGCACTCAAGTTGTAATATTTGGTTTCCATCTGATTTAATTTGGTATTATCAATATATTCTGGGTGCATTGAAATTAAATATGCAATATGAATTTGAAAGATATTTGAAATAATGAAGCAATTTCGACGCCTAAGGCACACCCGATATGTGCTTGTGCACGAATTTCAGAGAGGGTGCACCTAAGGAGTGCCTGATGCAATGCTTGTGCACGCAAGGACTATTTGTGTTTTAAAAAGGGTAGCATGCACTATTTCTATAAGGATCTAGTTTTATAATCATTCCAATTATAGTTAAGTAAGTTAATATAAGTGAATCGAGATCAAAGATTGTCAGAGAAATTGGATTGAAGAGCCCAAATATCCAGAATTGGCAAAATCAGGAGCCGACGTTGTAAACCTTGAAATGTTCATCCATAAAAACGATTTGAATTTTAAATTATGATAATAATAATTTATTAAACTAATATAATCAAAATTAAGGTCCAAGAATGTGAAAAGTTTGGTTAGAAAGGTCAAAACGGGTCCCAAATGACGCATGCACAATCCTGGCTCGCTACAGGCTTAATACAAGCTTGACGGTCACTCAAGGGGAGCTTGAGCCCCACTCGAGCATCGATTCTAGTAGCATGGCACTTGAGGGGTGCTCGAGACACTACTCGAGTGCCCATTCTTGGGGAGGGACGCTCGAAGGGCGCCTGACACACACTCGAGGGCAAGTTCGGCTATTTAAAATCGCACGTCTTGTTTTCTATCATTTCACAAAGAGAAGAGGGAGAGAAGAGAGAGAGAAGGCACAGTGGAGAAGAGAGAGAAGAGGAGATCTAAGCTATTGGGTTCGTTTTCGGCTTAGAGCTAGTAGAAAAGCTTGTAGATCAAGTCAAGGGAAGTGCATCCATATACTTTTCTTTCTCATGTTGCTCTTTTTGTTCCATTCCATTTGGGTATTGTTGTTCACATGCCCGTCTAAGTCTAGATTTTGAGATACCCATGTATTAAATGTGCATATTTATTGATTTTCTCTTCGATTTAGTAGATTTGTGAAGTATTATGTACATTTGGAAAACCCTAACCCCACACCTATGTGTTTCTCCCATTATTTTTTGGTTTATGTGTTATTTAGATTTGAAAATTAGTAACCCTAGCTTCATGAATGTTATTGCTTTAATTATTTGATATTTATTCACATGTATTTTGTATATATTACTTGGTATGTTTCGAAAATTATGTTGGGTACCTTGTATGGAGAATTTGTTGTTTGAAAACCCTAATAATTTGATAAGCTCATGTGGAAAGAATTTCCTAATTGTTCCTAAGCTCCATGTCCCTTTATGCATGTATTTCTATTATAAGAAATATATGCTTATGTTACGGAAAATCATTATTAAAAGTATAAGAAGGGACCTCCACAATTTGTTATGATGTATGAATCGTTCTCTAGGGAGTGAGAACTAAGTGATAATAATTAAGTGTGAAAATTTTCTTATGAATAAGTAAATAAGAAATTGGATCAAGATTTTATATTTCAGAGGGTGATATTCATTGGCTTGCCTTAAGATATTATAGTGGTAGACCGAGGAGTGCCCTTGGGCCATAGGGAGATATTTTGGTAGCATAGAAATTATGGCCTTGTATATCAGGTTATGGGTATACCGCTCAACACGAGGTATTAAATTGTGTGGGTACTGTCTTAGAATATATGAAAGCATACATATTCCAATCCTCATTTGGCTACTCCGTTAGCTGGTAAAGCCCACTAACTCTGGTCCCTAAATATGAATAAATTTCTACATATTTTAAAAGTTAAAGGAATCAGATATAAAATGTGGAAGGATAAATGTGTCCTAGAAATGTATTTGATCATATTTTTAGGCTTATGTATATGCATTATAACTCTATTCCGTTCCTTTGATCTATTTTAAGTATATTGCATTGTCCTCATTTATATTTGTGCCTTAGTGAGAATTTTGCTCATTTTTTTACTATTTTTACTAACATTCACATAAGCAAGAGATGCAGGAGTTCCTCCCCAGCAATCAAGATTAGAGACTTGGAAGATTTTAGGCTTGTTGGTTCAGATATTTATCTGTTATTGTATTTTTGGAGAGGTTTAGGCTGTGTTGTTTATTGTAGATTAGTTAGTTTTGTTTCAGACATGATTTTTTATGTATTTTGGGTTTCTAGAGTGATGTTGTTAGCCCATGTGGTATTTTTATATTGTCTGAAGGTATAGATTTTGTGTTTGATCATTGACAGGATTGTTATTTATTTGTTGGATTATTCTATGGAGGTGAAACAGGATGTTTCCCATTGTGTAGGTTGAAGGAAGTTTATTTGGGATGTGTTTTTACTTCCAAAATATTGTTGGATATGCATGTATATGTTGGATTGTCATTTTACAGGCATCTTTCCTTATTTAAGGCCCGAGTTGTATTTTTGGGTCAGTGTCGAAACCACGGTTGTTGTGGCATGTCTTTTTGGATCATGTGTATGCTTTGTTTATATTAATGGATGATTAATCTTGTGATTTGTATTTAGTTTTGATGGACATTATGTACATGTGATATTTAACTGATTTGATCCGTCACAGTTTTAGCCATTTCGTGTGGGAAAATGAGAAAGCAGAGAGAAGGAGAATGAGCAGGAAGAGAGAGAAACAGGAGAAAAGTGATTTTGAGGCATTCTTTTATCAGACCTATTAGATTGGCGATTGAGGAAAGTATCCTTACGCTCTATTCTTGGTCTATTTTCATTTCTAATTAGTTTTGGCTACATTCGGTGGATTTAATGTACATGCCTATTGTTTTACTTACCTTATTTAACTCTCTCAAGCATACATGTCACTTTTATCGGTTGTTTTAGGATTTTACTTCCATTTTGGTTATATTTGATGATTTTGTTCATTTCATAAAAAATGGGTAAATATTTTAAGGTATTTTTGGTTTATATAAAAGTATATTTATAAATAAAAAATCATAAAAATTTATATATGAGCCATGCATATGGTATTCATAGATAGTGCTTCAGGTCAGGCTCTATCTTCTTTACTCGATTTGACATTTGACCTTTTCTGAGTAGAAAGTTTTTTATTTAACATTCCTGAGTGAAAGCTTTAGCCTTTTCGATTAACTAGGAAAAGCTTTGGACTTGTGATTTAGAAACACTACCCGGTTTATATATTTATCAGAACCATCATAAAGAATTAAATAAAATTAATATATTTGGATATCATAATATATTCGATAGATTTGACGATTGCACCTATCATTCACGGGTAGTAAAAGAAAGTAGTATTTGTCCCTATCTATAAGGAATAATATGTAGACGACTCGCCTATGAGACTAAATAGTAGCTTATGGCATAAGGTTATCTAAAGTACATATAACTCTTTCGTAAAGTTAGTTTTTTGTTCTTTGGTTCTTTGATTTGTACATGTTTTAGATTTTTAAATTGTTTTACTTATATCCGTTTTTAGATATTTTAGACTTGGTTTGAGATTTGAAAACTTTGAATGACGTTGAAATTGGATACCGGATTTGGTTGGTCACATACATTTGGATCGTTTGGCTTTACTTTGGATTATGGACTTTGTATATGAGATTATATTTGGACACTTCATTGATTTGCCACGTTTGATGCTTTGATTTTGACTTTCATGGGTTTTATATCGGTTTATTAATTTATTCCTTCACTCTAATTGTGGATGCATTGTTTACTATATATTATATACTAATACTTGTTGAACATTCAAATCATATTTTCATATTTCTTATCCCTTCTAATTAGATGGCTACAAGTGTCTTATACGGAGCTCAAATGTGGTTCTGATTGAAACCTCATTTATATTTGGTAAATATTTGCCTTGTATTCAAATTGGATTCACCTCAGTTGTACTTTTTTTATACCGTTGGGTGGTGGATAGTGTTGTTAACAAGCTAGTGTTAAAATTATTCTATTTATTGGATAATTGTGATGTTTGGCTTATCGTGGATTTGTGAGTTGTCTGGATTGTCATTTTTTACCTTTTTCTTACGGACTTTTGAGTAGATTGTGCATATTTATTAATTAGATGGGTGATCCAAGAGATCTTGTGATGATTAATTATTTTTATTATTGTTAGGTTGGTTGGATGCGTCATCGAGTTATGCCTAGATTTGGGTATTCATTTTGGGTTGTTATTATATTAAAAATTTTATTTTGTGGATTACAGTTATTATTAATTGTATATATTGCCTACTTTTGGGTTTGGGTGTATGATAGTAAATGGTATCAGATAAGAGTTATAAGAAGAAGTATTTTGGGTTCATTTCAGGAAACTAATCATCTAAATATTTATGTATGTTCGGTCTCGATATGGCAAATAACAAAGGTTTTGAGTATGGAGAATCAAGTTCAAACCATGAGGATGATTATTGTGGATCACATAATTTAGTGGTAAGATGAAAATTTAGTCGCTATGAGGAGAATAGTTGACCAGGAGGTCGGTAGGATGCCCTTTGATCATTCCAAGAATGAGTGTGTTCAAGAATTTTTGGGAGAGTTTGATCCTATAAAAATGGAATACTTGATTCAATGGGTAGAGAAGGTATTTGGGGTGATCGATTACCTCGAGGAGGATAAAGTGAAGTTTGATACTTACAAAGTAGAAGGAGAGACGAGTTGGTGTTCGTCCATCCAACATTGAGTGTTGGGGATGGAGAATGAGGAAATTTTGTGGGATGTATTAGTAGAATCATTTATGGAGAAATGCCTCTCATCTAGTGCTCAAAAGATCAAAGAGGATGAACTTAGTCGCTTGAAGAAAGGAAATTAGATGGTGGAGGAATATGACATGAAATTCACCGAGTTGTCCCACTTTTCTCCCCATGTGGTGGCGGATAAGGCTTGGAGAGCTTGAAAATTCTTACAATGGCTACAAGATTCGATCCAAAAGTAATTGTTGCCCCTTCACCTGTGGTAGTACAGTGAGGTACTTGATCAAGCCCTCCTTATCGAATATGAATAGTTGAGAGAGAAATATTTTGAAAGAAAATTGGAGAATAGAGGCTAGAGTTCAAGAGTCGGAGATTCCTAGTCAAAGTCCAAGGTTTATGATAAGGGAAAATCAATCGGGGTGAAGTCTTAACGGATAAAGCCCTTAGATTCAAGGGCAGTGTGTGAATATTGCAAGAAGAATCATGCAAGAAGGCCATGTTATTGCCATAGCGGAGCTTGTTTTAACTGCGACCAAGTTAGCCAAATGATGAAAGATTGTCCATTTCATCCGAAGCGTCCAATGCGAGGTTCTGGATTCCGAAATATAATAATTAGGAGATAATTAAGTTAATTTAATAAAATTAGGCTTAAGTGTGCCTGAAAAATTAGCATCAGAAGCAAAAGAGGAGTCGGGAGGCCCGGCACCCGAGTGGTACCCGAGGCATGCCCAGGGTACATGTTGGTAGAATCGCCATGCTTGAGGTACACTTGAGCATGCCCGAAGTGCATGTTGGTAGAATCGCCCATTCGATGGGCACTCGATGAGTGCTCGAGAGTGCCATCTCGGGTGCCTTGGCGCTTGATTGGCACTCGAGGGCCAACTTATGTATATAAGCGCACATGCGCCTCTTTCTATCATTCTCACATGGATCTGAGAGTGAGGAGAGAGAAAGAGCATGAGGAGAAGAGAGAGGGAGAAGAGTTCAAGGCTTTCAAATCCAATTCAGAGCTAGAGCCAGTTAGAAAAGTGATAAATCGGGTCAAGGTAAGTGCACTCATATACTTTTCTTTTCCTTATTACACTTTTTGTTTCGTTTCTTTCGGGTATCCTCATTCCGATGCCCATCCGAGTGTATATTTTGTAATAACCATGATTTTAGCATGAGTACTTGTCGATTTATTGTCTGATTTGATGATTTTCTGTGGTATTTCATACACGGGAAACCCTAACTAGCACCCGGACCTCTTTTACCAATTATTTTGGGTTTTATGCATGATTTGGTTTTAGATAATGGAAACCCATGACTTGTGCGTGAAAACCTATCTATTTGGTGTCCAATTTTCCATGTTTTCTCCAATTTGTCCTTAACAGAACCCTCATGCCCCACACATTTTCTTCCGTTTTCTTTGAAATTTATGTGTAAAATGGATTTAGAACCCTAACTTATGAACGTGATTGATTGGTATTTAATTGCTTGTATTATGAATATGATAATTTTGTATGTTCTGTGTAATGACCCGAGTTCCGAAATATGATAATTACTGTATAATTTAATTAATAATGATTAAGGATTAGATTTAGAATGCGAAAAATTGAGTTCAGAAGTAGAAAGTGGAAGTTGGGCTCTGTAAAGTATCGGTTTCCAAGATATGGTTAATATGGGCGGTGAGGTTTTGGATTTTCAAAATATGATAATCGGGAGGTAATTAAGTTGAAACAGGTGAATTATGGTCAGAAGGTATAGGAGGAATTAGATTAAAAAGCTCTAAGATCTGGATTTGGCAAATTGGCGATCAAAGTTGTAAACCGAGAAATGTTAACTCGTCAATAAGATTTTGGATTTTAAATTGTGATAATCATGACTTATTAAGGTTATATAATCAAAAGTAGGATCCAAAGATGTGAAAGATTAGGTTAGAATGGTCGAAACAGGTCCCGAATGGCGAAAACGCGAAGCAGGCTTACTATAGGCTTGACCCGCACCCTCCGTGGGCTCAAGCCTATGGCGAGCAAAGAATCTAGATTAGTAGCGCTCATTGTGCACTCTCGTAGTGCTCGAACATAGCTGGGCAGTGAACCCACGCTTGATGTCCGCTCGAGGCACGCTCAAGCGCGCGTCTAGAAGTTTCCTACCGACTTTTAAGTGTCGCATTTTAAAACAGAGGAGGGGGATTGTGTTCAAGCACTATGGACGACAGAAGCATGGGGAGAAAGAGAGAAAGGGGGGAGAGGAGAGAGGAAGGAGGAGATTGAGGCCCGAGAAGTCTGATTCCATTCGAAAGCTAGTTGAAAAGGTTGGAGTACGCATTGAGGCAAGTGTTATCATACTCACTACTCATTTTCTTTCGATTATTACTCATTTTTCATTGGGTATTTTTATCTTGATACCCACCCAAACCATGAAATGCATGTTATCCATGTCTAATGTTCGAGAAATATGTAGTTTATTGCTTGATTTACTCACTGATTTGTCCGGTTGGGTTTTGCCAAACCCTAACCCATGCAAAATTGGAGCTTTTCATTTTCCCCACCATATTTTGATATATTGACCTCAAAATATGAATCACCATGGCCGAATTGTGTAAATAAATAGACCGGACATCCGATCTCACAAGAATCGACCCGTTTGCGGTGTCCAAAAATTCTAAAGACCCATGTTACTATTCATCCGAATGAAAAAGGGAAAATTGCATGCTTCTACCTCTATATTATGTTAAATTTACCTCAAAATATGAATCACCATGTCCCAATTGTTTATATATATCGGTCGGACGTCCGATTTCACAAGTTACGACCCGTTCGCGGCGTCCCAGAGCTCTAAGTGTCCCATAACGTTGTTCACTAGAGATGAATGTATGAATTCGCATGATTTATCTCCATTTAATTGTTATGAAATTTATGTCTAAATGTTCATGCTATATTGTAAGCCCTGGAAATAAGAAATGGTGCTCCAATTGTAAAGCATTGTGCTCCGAAGGACCTCCAAGGTGAAATGGTATGTTAAGGTAAGAAATTTCACTCTCCTCCATATATTTAATGTCCAAGAATGTGAAATGTATTGTCAAAAGACTTAAGTCCAAAAGAAAGATAAAAATCGTACAAGTAAATGGAGGAAAATCTACAAAGTACGATATGATGGATTTGATCTCTTGGATGGAGATATGTGATGAGAACGTGATCTCCCAATTGGAGAATGTAAATAGAATGTGGTGGATCCTCCCTCAAGGAAAGACTAAATCTTGAAACTAGGACCATGAACTTATATTTATTAGGTGGTGCCCTCTGGTTTGCCACATACATCACGGCGGGAACCCAAGGAATACTTTGGCTGCTCATGGGGACAGGTGATGTTCGTGGTATGCCTTAAGACACTACTGTGGAAGAACGAGGATTGCCTTGGTCCCCGGGGCATATGGGGCACATTGTGATGGCCGAGTACTGTAGGCTTAAAATGTAGCCAATGGTTGAGTGCTGCAGGCCTAAAATGTAACCGTGAGCTTTAGAATGTGTAGCGAACAAATTCCTTTTCTCATTTTCTTGCATCGTTGGCTAGTACGACCTACTGTTCCTGGTCCGCAAAGATTAATGAAAATGTATAAAATGTAATTAATGTAAACATGTGACGCAGGCGATCCCAAATATCCCCTTTCCTCTCATGTTTCTGTTTCATTGAAAGTGTATGTCTTCCCCCATCTATTTATTATTTTCATTGTTTATCTACCTGTTGTGAGGATGTATGATTAGATTTGTTGAGCTGCAGCTTACACTTATCGTCTCCCTTTTCAAATGAGAATGCTTTGATGCCCAACAAGATCGAGTAGGCAGTAGGAGTTTGATAGGCAGCCAATTTCAAGTATGGAGCTTGAGGACGTAGTTGTTTATTATGTACGAAATAGGAACTTGTAATTAATTTTGAGTACTCAGATAATTTATATTTTGCGTCTTCTGTGATGATGATTTTATTGTGGATGATTGTATGGTCATTTTTCACTGTATATATGGTTATTATACTTCTGCAGGTTGTTCTTATTGTGGTGATAATGGGTATTTTTTTTAGTTGGCATCATTTCTAGCTGACGTTATATCTGAGTCATAATATCGGTGCCACCAATGGTGTCGTGGCAATTGGAGGTCCTGTGGAATTGAGTTGTCTTTATTTGCAAAATTGTTGTGGATTATTGTACAGGATTTTATTCAGGTGTTTGTATTTTGGCAAACGTTTGACTTACAAACGGAACTCTACTCAATTTTCTGCAGAAATCTTATATTATTATCATTGGGCTTAAGTTATGTATTTATTGATGGAGGTTATTTAAGCAAAATAACTAGGTCCGTTACATTCTGAAATTCATGTTATGAACCATTTGTAAAAGAATTTATCATTCGAAAACTCTAAAGTTATATTTGGCCTAATGAGGTAAGAATTTTCTAATTCCTTAAACTCCGAAGGAATTTATGCATGTAATTAAGATCCTGTGAGGATTTAAGTTCACAATGATATGGAAATATGTATTTGAATAAACTTTATGGAAAAAGGATCAATGAGGAATATTCTACAATTAAGTAAAAACTTATGAATTGTTCTCCAACAGAATGGAAATGAAGAATTTATGGATTTAAGAACAGAATTCCCTAAGAAAATAAGGAACTAAGAACTTGGACCAAAAAATATTCATCAGATAGTATATTTTGACATGCATTAATATATTATAGTGGAAGATCATTGTCTACTATGGGGCTGCATGCGGTTAAGGCTCCATTTGTTGGAATTGTATGTAAACAGTCTGCCTCCGAGTCTTGAATATGACGAGATATATA